>JAHTLZ010000038.1:4621659-4648029 GCA_023846285.1 Phrynocephalus versicolor | reverse complement strand
CCGACGGCCTCTCCAGGGCTGGCCAGAAGGATGGCGCTCAAAGCCTGCGGTCCTTCTGCCCTCCTCCCTGCGGGGGTGACAGAGCAGGGGGCTTTTGGGATTTGTAGTCCAAAAATATTTGGGGGGGGGGTGGACCGCCAGCTCTGTGCCCATCTGAGACGGAAATCCTGACATGGGTGAATCGGACTCAAGGCAAGGTCGTTCCACCCACACAGAGGAAGTGGCAGGTTTTGGATCCAGTCAGAAAAAAACAAAGCAAAGAGCTCTGCTTATATACCGCCTCATATACCACTTCAAGTAGCCTCTGGGCGGTTTACAGTTTAATTACAGGATGCATGCCCCCTCCCCCCAGCAAGCTGGGTACTCCTTTTACCCACCTCAGAAGGATGGAAGGCTGAGTCAACCTTGAGCCTGCTACCTGGGATTGAACCCCAGGTGGTGAGCACAGTTTTAGCTGCAGGACAGGCATTGAACCCCTGCGCCATGGGGCAGAAGACCAGAACCTGCCAGAAAAACTCACACCGCTCTGGAAACAACTGCCAGGGCTCGGTGGACCCAAAGGGCACCAAAGCTGGCAGGGTCTTCTAAGGATTCCTCTGAGACTCGATGGAGATGGGCCTGTGGACACCCCCAGATTTGCCACAGCACCCCTCTGCAGCATGGCCAGGCTGTCCTTGGCACTTAAAGCCAGGGAGTTGCCAGGGGTGCCTCATTCTGGGGCCAGGCCCTGCGCCACCCCACCAAACGGTGCCAACGGAGCCCCATCACTTTGGGGGAGAGAGGCACGGCCCATCCAACCTTCCAGGCCATTCCCATGTCACGGACTGGCTGTGCAGTCCCTGCTTCCAGAGGGAGGAGAGAGGGGTCAAGGCCGACAGGTCAAGGGGGGGGGGGAAGCAGAGAGCTGGCTGGAGTGCCGGAGGAGCCAGGCTGAGGCAGCACATGCTGGCACCCTCAGGGCCAAAAGGGCGTTGGCCGGACGGGGTCACCCCATGGCGACAGAGGCACTCAGGAAGGCTGGCCTCGGGGCCTTCCACTCACAGGCTTTGGACCCCTCTCCTCTCGGGGGGGGGGGGGCTGGCTCCGAGCCCCCAGGAACCCACTCTGCCTGGGTCTGGCATCTTGGCGAGGCTGGCTTGCAGCCCCTCCTAAGGTTGGCCGGGCAGGAATGCCTGTGATGCCTGGGCCAGAAGGGCCTTGAGCGTTGGAGGTTCCGGCTGGGGACGCCTGGGAGTTTCCGAGCACCCCCTGCCACCACCCCCCCACACACACACATATCGAGAGTGCCCTGTTCTCTGCTGCCAGCCCTGCCCTCGCTTGCTCGTGGAAACCCAGGTGAGCGTCACGGCCAGCGAGCGGCTGGAATTCAGGGCCGGCTTCCAGCCCGCCCGCTCTCGCCCGCTGCCATTCTTTCACCCGCGACAAGGACGCCGACGACGCCATCTGGGCAAACAAACAGAGGAAGATGCGGTCAAAGGCAGGGCAGGGCAGGTTGAGAGTCCGTTGACAAGGCCCCACCCCTCCCTGAGCCAGCACGGCCCCCGCCCCTGGCAGCGGAGAGGCTTATAAACCAGCCCCGGAGCCTCGGGTGCCGGAAGGACTCAACTGGAAGCCAGCCGCGGGGGCCCGAGAGAACGCCAGGGTCTCCTCCGAGGGGTGGTCCCGGGAAGGCGCGCCCACCAAGATGTCGATGGGCCTGGAGATTGGCGGCATCGCCCTGGCCGTCCTGGGCTGGGTGGGCACCATCCTGTGTTGCGCCCTGCCCATGTGGCGGGTGACGGCCTTCATCGGCACCAACATCGTGACGGCCCAGTTCACCTGGGAGGGCCTGTGGATGGACTGCGTGGTCCAGAGCACCGGGCAGATGCAGTGCAAGGTCTACGACTCCATGCTGGCCCTGGGGGCCGACATCCAGGCCGCCCGGGCCCTGACGGTCATTGCCATCGTCCTGGGGGCCCTGGGGCTGCTGGTCTTCCTGATGGGCGCCCGCTGCACCAACTGCATCGAGGACGAGGCCACCAAGGCCAAGGTCACCATCACGGCCGGGGCCGTCTTCCTCCTGACCGGCCTCCTCATCCTCATCCCCGTCTGCTGGTCGGCCAACCAGGTGGTCCGCAACTTCTACAACCCCTTGGTGGTGGAGAGCCAGAAGCGGGAGCTGGGGGCCGCCCTCTACGTCGGCTGGGCCGCTGCCGCCCTACTCCTCTTCGGGGGCTCCTTGCTCTGCTGCTCCTGCCCGCCCAAGGAGGAGAGGTACCGGCCCGCCCACCTGGGGGCTTACTCCGCGCCCAAGTCCACCATGGCCAGCTACGACAAGAAGAACTATGTGTGAAGGGGGAGCGCTGGCGCCCGGGCAGGCGGTGGTTCCCCGGGGCTGCCGCAGCCACCACCTCCGCTGCCGTTCGCTCCGAGAAAGGACCGCTAGCCAGGACTGGACTTGAGCAACAGCACGATGGACAGACACTCGCCCAGCTCTCCTGGGGACACTTTGGAGGGGCAGGAGGTACCCTGGGGGGGGGGCTCTGTCTTCCCTCCCAGTCGTTCTCGTGGACACCGTTTGCATCCGGACTCGGGGCCTTTTCCCTCTCTCTCATTGCTGGACTTCTCCCAAGGACCGGGTGCCCCAAGAGCTGCCCTGGCCGGGCTCCCTGCGGCTGACACAAGCGGACAATGGACAGGGATGCTGTGCAAACTGTTCCCTGCAGCGTCATGTCTTTTGCCGCCAACACGGGTGCCCAGGTCGCCATTTTGTCTCCCTTCTTGGGTGGGGTGGGCAGGGGACAGGAGAAAGAGAGAGAGAGAGAGAGCAAAGGGTGCGAGCGTTTTCCAGAAGGCCAGGGGTCCCCCAAGAGACTGGGTGGGGGGTCTGCCTGTGTTTGGGTGGCCTTGGCATGGTTCGGGGACGAAGGGGAAACGGGCAGCAGGAGGGCCATGGCATCACCCTGTCTCGGGCCCTTCCCTTCCGGAGGCCAGCAGCTACCTCTCGGAAGAGCCAACGGGGCCCACGGTCGGGGGGGTAGCAATTTTAGGGATTTTTTGCCCCCCCCCCTTGTTGCAAGATGGGGAGTGGACCCCAGCAGTGCCAGGGGGAGGTGGGGGAACGTTTATCTCCGTATTCACCCCAGAAAAGAGCCCCCCTTTCTGCTGCCTGACGTGATGTACCTCCTTCCTTCCCCCTCCCACCTGCTCTTCCTCTACCCCCTCCTCCTCTGCCCCCTCCCCAAATAAAACTTTTGTCTTCATCACCCGACTGGTGCTGGCGTCCTCGACTCTCGCCTTGGGTTGGCGTCCCAGCAAAGGGCTTTCTCCTGAGGGAGGCGCGGGAGCCGAACCAAGCCGCCCTGGGACGGATCCTGGCTCTCCCAGCCTCCTTTCGGGGGAAACCTTTTCGTTCCCAGGTTCCGGGCTAGTTCCGCCGTTCTGGTTACGCTCGGACGCCCGTCCAGGAAACTCTTGGACTCTCTAGGGCTCAGGCCCGCAGCCAAGACTGTTTGGGACCTCTTAGCCAAGCCTGACTCGTAATGGCCACCTTGAGTAGCCCGGGAGAAGCCCACCCACCCCCGGTTTGGGGCACTGGGGAGGGAGTTGGCCGCTGGTGTATTCGGCAAGCCTTTTCCCCTCTTTTTCATCCTCCAGAGCAGAAAATGAAATTGAAATCAAACCCTCTGCCTTTTCCGCATCGATTTTTGGGATACACCATCGAGAAGTCTTTAAAATGATTTACACTCTTTTCTGGCAAAGGCCGGCTGGTATCAGAGACACCAGCTTGTTGCTGCCACACTCTGCTGGCAGAGACGTGTGTGGCAAGCGGTCCCCCGGGAGCCTCAGGCCAGTTCTGATGGTTTATTTGGTGTCACTCAGAAACAGTCAGTTAATTAGTGTCCGTGTCATCCTGTACCATTTCTCTGCCTCTTTGCCCTTTCTTTTCCTGGTGGTTTGTGTCTGCCGTGGAATTCCATACTGCAGTCTAGCGCCGTGGTTCTCAACCGGCGGGTCCCCAGATGTTCCTGAACTGCAACTCCCAGAAATCCTGGCCAGCTCAACTAGTGATGGAGACTGCTGGGAGTTGCAGTCCAGGAACATCTGGGGACCCACCGGTTGAGAACCACTGGTCTAGCCTCTGCTCAGGACCTGAGTGTGATCCCAATGGATTCAGGTAGCTGGTTCAAGGTTGACTCCGCCTTCCATCCTTCTTCAGGTCACTAAACTGAACCCCAAACTTGCCGGGAGATAAAGTGTTCCTTCCACAGTTACGTTGTCAGTCGTCCAGAGAAGGCTCCAAGCGGTCTGGGGAAGCTACAGACGCTGAAACCTTAAAACAGTAATAACAAATAAAGACCATCTCTGCTCGCTTGCTTGCAGTCAATGTTCATGTGACCGTCCTTGGGTTCAAAGGCATCCAGGTTCAAAGCCATGGGATTGTTCCCTGCCGCCCTCACCTTTGCACTTGACTTGGCTCAGTGCTGGCAGGATGGTACAGAGGAGATTAGCCAGGGCTTGGCCCCAGTGTACAGCACAGACACTGCATGTGTGATCCAAAGACATAGCTGGGTTATTTATTTATTTTAATTTTTAATAACATATTAACCCCCACCTTTTCTCTGTCAAAAGGACCCAGGACGGCTTGCGTCATTAAAAGAGAATATTAAAAGCTAAAAAAACAATAAATATACTGGTATACTAAAAGCATCGGGCCACTTCCATGTTGACAGGCAGTCAACAAAAGCCCTACCAAAAATGCATATTTGAAGCCGTGAGGCTCAGCCAGTCAGACCCTGGGTGGATGGGTGGGGCTTTGCCTGAAGAGGAAAGGTCTTTGCCCACCCCCACCCCAGCAAAAAGGAGAGCAACAGAGATGGGGCCGGCCCAGCCTCAGCCTCACCCAGAAAAGGGGAGAAAGAAGTCCTCAGGGCACCTTTTAATAGAGGAGAAGAGCCGTTTTTGCTCCCCTCGGCTGCTCGCTGCTTTTTTCGTATTTGTAAACAAGCAGAATGTGAATCGGTCACCCAGAAGGACTCGTGTGAAAATGGATGAATTAAAAAATCCCACAGGGCTCGCAGTGGAGTGGGGAGGGGGGGTCTGGTCTGTTATGGACCATGTTTTCCATGGCTTCAGAGACTAGGACTCGGGGCAATGGTTTCACACTACAGGAAAAGAGATTCCATTTGAACATTCGGAAGAACTTTATGACGGTTAGAGCTGTTCGGCAGTGGAATATGCTGCCACAAAGGAGGGTGGTGGAGTCTCCTTCTTCGGAGGTTTTTCAGCAGAGGCTGGATGGCCATCTGTTGGGAGTCCTGTGATGGGGGGTTCCTGCATGGCAGAGGGTTGGACTAGATGGCCCCTGAGGTCTCTTCCAACTCTATGATTCTGTGGCCCCTTTGGGTGGAACCGGAGTGTGGGGAAGTGACTTTTCCCTCTTAAAACTCTCCTGGTGGCTGGGTCATTCTGGGAGTTGCCATCCATTTGTGCTGAGGAAGAACCCTTTTGGCCTGGACCAAAGGAAGCCGCCTCGGTTCGAAGCTCACGCCTGCTTGTCAAGGCTTGTGGGCCCCAAGGAGAGCCACCCGCAAGCCCACACTGGGACAAACCATCTTGAGGGCTGTGGCACTGGGCGGCGGGGGGGGGGCTGCCATCTCTGTTCGCCAACACCACCCTGGCTCTTCCAGGATGGAGCCCCAGGGTGCTCAGCTGCAGGCCATGTCCGAATAAAGCCCAAGCGATTTAAAGGCAAAGCCCTCCTTGCAAAAAACATCTCCCCCCTTTTTAAAAAGTGACTTTGTGAATCATTCTTGGTGCTGGGGGGGGGGGACACTTGCCGTGCACTTCGCACTTCCTCAGAGGCAGCCTCCCCTTTGTCACGGCTTCTCCCCCCCCCCTCCAGCCTGAGAAGGAGCCCAAGGTCTTCCCAAGGGATGGGCAGGGACCTGGAGGTCAGGACGGGGTTACGGTGGGGGTTCCCGATCCTGCCGAGTGTGGCTCAGCCCCGCGACAGGGATGCCTGCGGTTCGGCCCGAGCCGAGAGCGGATCAGACCAGCTGACCCATCACCCAGATTGGCTTTCGCCTCTTCTTCCTTCGGAGAGCACAACCGGCCGACCCGTCACCCACCCACCCACCCACCCCCTCCCCGGCTTGGCTGTGTGCCCCCTTCTGCACTGGAAACAGGGGCCAAACAGAGCAGGAAGGAAGGCCACATGGAGGCAGAAAGGGTTGGAGCAGGATCCGGCCAGGGAGGGTCCGAGAACGGAGCCATGGATGGCAAAGCCCAACAGCTTCTTTCATGCCAAGTTCTTGGTGGAAAACTTTGCTCCTAATTTTTTTTTGGGGGGGGGAACATGTCCCCTTTTTGCAACACCCCCCTCCATCTTTTCCTAGGTCTGCCTCCCTCCTCTTCCACCACCACCACCACCACCACCACCACCCCGTTACTGCAGAAAATCCAAAGATTTTGACGAACTAGAGCGTGCTCTCTGCCAGTTCAGGTGCCTTGAAGTGCTACTTTTCCCATCTTTTATTTTGTTTAAACAAAGGTGCGGTTTTGGCGTGGGCCGCCCGCCTAGATCCTACGGTGGGTATCGCTGGCAAGGTTGCAGCTCCAAGGGTTCGCCCAGAGCTCTTAGGCAGAGCGCGACCAGATGTCCAGGCGACGGAGGACAAGGTGTCAGGTCACAGGTATCGTTGGAGGCCGTGATGCCGCAGCTTTTTAAGTCTTAGTCAGTGGACTAAGGCTCCGAAAACTGTTGACTGCAACAGGTGGTCCGAATCCCGGGTGCCATGCAGTGGAGCGAGCTCCCACTGTTCACCCCAGCTCCTGCCAACCTAGCAGTTCGAAAGCATGTAAATAAATGCAAGTAGATAAACAGGTGCCGCCGTAAAAAGCGGGAAGGTAAAACAGTGTTTCTTTGAAGCCATGCTGCCCTCGTGGCCACGGACTTACATAACACTGGCTCTTTGGCTTGAATACGGAGATAAGCATCGCCCCTAGAATCGGACACGACTAGCACGCATGTGCGGGGGGGACTTTTACCTTTTTATCCAGCTTTTGGGGGGCATCAACCCATTTTTGGGAGCTCACCAGGATTTTTGTCCTGGAGGGGAGAAAGTTGGACCCCAGGGACCCCCCCCCTTCTGCTTTTTCTCCAGAAGGAGCAGCTTTCGCTCTGAGAACAAACAGGTGGCGAGAGATGGGCAAACACCCACCCACCTCGTAAAACATTCAGTTCCCAGTTTGATGCATTTAACGACGACAATAAAAACCCCATAAAGAAAACCCGAGGAAGGGCAGCCGGCAGCCGTTCCTTCGGTGCTGGTTGGAACCAGAATGGTGGCGTAGCACGCGGGCCTCCCGATGTGCCAAGTGGCCCTGGCTCGGGGGGGGCAGTGGGGCAGTGGGCATGGGGAGCTGAGAGACTGGACGAACCTTCAAAACTGACTTCCTCAGATAGAAAGGGGGAAGCCAGCAGAGGGAGAGAGGGAGCCCCTTGCGGACTGTCTGCTTAAAGCAGGCCTGCCCAAAGTCCGGCCCGGGGGCCAAATCCGGCCCGCCAGGCCATTCTGAGTGGCCTGCGGCTGGCTGGCCTGCCCCTCCCTCCCCCTCCTTCGCCCCATTTTTTTTTTTAAAAAAATACTTCTGCCAACACTGACACCACCAGGAAGCTTGAGGGGCTGGGCTGGCCGGCTGGTGAGCAGAAGCTTGTGGGGTGGGCGGGCAAGGGGGTGGGCCACCACCACCAGGACCGCTGGGAAGCTTGTGGGGCTGGGCGCGCGCACTGGGGTGGCATGCGGGTGGGCTGCCACCACTGGCATCACCAGGAACCTTGTGAAGCTAGGCGTGGTCAGTGGGTGGGGCTTATGGGTCAGTGGGTGGGGGGGCAGGGGCAGGGAGCAACTGGCCCCTGACACATTCTCAGTCACCAAATCTGGCCCTCCTTAAAAAAAGTTTGGGCACCCCTGGCTTAAAGGAAGACAGCACAGGCCGGAGTTGGCCAGAGCTGCGCCAGGCACTTGCAGGCAGGGCATTGTACGGGGTCGCCCTAATTTGGGGATGGCAGGACGGGCGACTCCCTCCATCCATTGGAACCACGGTCGGGTGAAGGAGAAGCAGGTGAAGGGCCAGAGAAAGGGTACCAGCCGGGCAGCAAGGGGCAGAGGGCAGACTGGTGTTAGGGTCTCCGTTGAAAAAGACACGCTTACAGTTGTCTTAGGATGAAAATCAGGGCAAATTCCTTCCCTGGGAAACGAGAAGAGGTTTTCACAGTTCAGGGACCTTGCAAACAACCAAAGAAAAGGCTTTTTTCCGTTGGGAACTCTCCTCCCCACAAGCAGGGTGGAGAGCTTGGGCAGGGCTGCCCTCTGCGCAACCTCGGGGGTCCCCTTCCCTTCTCCTTTGCTAACGGGGTGCCTGCCAGCCTCGCTAGGGACCAAACACACATCCAAAAACTTGCAGCTTTAAAAAGAAGCCGAGGGACCTTTTGTCCCAGTCCTCCTCTGTGCCGGGGGTGTGTGTGGGGGGGAGACACAGCTGGAAGAGGAGCAGGGGGAGGGCATTTCTGTGGCCTTTTGCCCACCAAAGGGCAGGTGGGGAGGCCTGGTGGGAAGGCTGCAGGGCCTCGTAACTCCTGGAAGACCGAGGAGGCCTTGCTTTCCTCCGGAGCCCAGCCGGGAACAATGGATGGGTTTGTGCCTCTGCCACACCCTGGCGCACGTGACCGATACCGGGCAGACAGGTGCAGCCATGCAGGATACCTGGCCCAGGGCCGACCTGCACAGTGGCTTAACTCTTCCTGGGCTCTCCGAGGTGGGGGGGGGGGCGCCCCAGCGAGGTGGCCGAGGCTCACCTTGGAGGGCTCGGGGGTGGGGGGCTCTCCGCCCACCTAGCGCTTGGTTCAGTTGGGGAGGAAAACCGTCAGGGCTTTCTCACAAGTGGATGAGGTCCAGTGCCCACCCAGCCCTGCCAGGCGCCCAGTCTCCGTGGCGCCGAGAGCTTTTCTCTCTTCGCGGCAAGCAGGGTAGAGGCTTCCAGGTGAACATAAGAAAATAAGAAGAGCCATGCTGGATCAGGCCAAAGGCCCATCTAATCCAGCTTCCTGGATCTCACAGTGGCCCCACCAGATGCCTCTGGGAGTGCACGAGACTAGATCTCTGTCTCCTGATACCACTCCCCTGCATCTGGCCCTTGAAGGACCCCGGTTTTAAGCTTGCAGATGATACATCTCCATTGTGGTTTTGTAATCTGGGATGGACTTTTCCTCCAGGAATCTGTCCAATCCCCTTTTGAAGGCATCCAGGCCAGATGTCATCACCACATCCTGTGGCAGGGAGTTCCACAGACTAACAACGCACTGGGTGAAAAAAAAATTTTCTTTTGTCTGTTCTTACTCTCCCAGCCCTCAATTTGAGTGGATGTCCCCTAGTTCTGGTATTTTCTGAGAGGGAGAAGAGCTTCCCTCTATCCACTTGACTCATGCCCTGCATTATTTTGTACGTCTCAATCCTATCCCCCCTCAGGCACGTTTTTCCAGACTAAAGAGCTTCGACCCTTGTGACCGTCCCCCCCGGGAGGAATGTTCCCCCGTTACGGAGGGACGGGAAGCTAAGGCTGCCACCTCCTGCCGTCCTCAAGACACGGCCATCTCCAGAGTCCCCCACAGAGGAGGGACCTCTCTGCCCTTCCAGCACGCTCGGCGTCCGGACGCTGCAGGGGTCTTAAGGAAGCGAGCCAAGCTGTATCGTTTAGAAAATAGACACAGAAAATAGACACAGCCCCTGTGGAAGGGTTCTAGCACTCCATTAACAGCTCTCATTCCCAGGGCGGCTCCGTTTCCATCTTTCAGGCCCTCTGAACTAAGGTCGTGGGTCCTGCCCTCCACTAAGTGGAAAGCACTTTGCCCGTGCTCAGAGACACCCCTAATTACAGCGTCTTCTGCCCCGTCTCATGGTGAGAAGGGGGAGATGAAAAGAGGCCGAGTGTCAAGGAGCACCGGCGAAGGGGGGGGGTTACGTACTTTGTCCCCCTTCCTCGTTCTCATTGCCTGCTTGTCGTGTCTCGTCTCTGACTCGTGGCAACCCGGTCGGCCTCGGAAGCATCCTGTCAGGAACGGAGGTGGTCTAGTCCTCCTGAGTCAAGGCTGTGGCTTCCCTTCGAGAGTGGATCCATCTTGCCTTGGGTCCTCCTCTTTTCCTGCAACTCCCACTTTTTTTTCCTAGCATGGTTCTTTTCCCCAGAGGATTCTGCCTCTGCAGGAGGTGCCCAAGGAGGTCAGCCTGTGTTTCCTCAAGTTTTTGCCACCCGAGCAAGCGAGCAGTGGATTGATCTGATCAAACAAGCTCATTCCTTGGGGCTTTGGGAACTTGTTACTATATTATTCATCTGCAAAGCCACCAATTTCATGATCACTGACCCCTTGCCTGGCCTGCAGCTCCTATGAGGCCACGATCCCACGGTCGAGGTAGCCCGCTTATGGTCCAAAAAACCATCTAATTGTTTTAACTTTTTTTAGTTTGTGCACATGTTGCTGATGTGTTGCTTCTAACCGTGTTTGCTAATGTACATCTCCTGTCAACCAGTATTCCCTTTCTAGACGGCTGTTCTCAGAATGTGACCCTGCGTTTTTGTGCCTTTCCTTCCAGTGCTATTAATGGGGGGTCCCTCAATGTCCGTTCTTCTTTCATCTTTGCACGTGGGCAGGAAAGAGGAAATGCAACGGATTTTTATTTTATTTTTTTGCAAAAAAAAACTTTACTTTAAAACGAAAGACTTGGTGCCGCCGTCTTCAACGACGGCTTTTCTTTTTTTGCCAAAGGCTGGGCTGGCAAGTCGACGGGAAGGACGAAGCGCTCTGTGTAACTCCGAGGCTGGCCAGGCGCGCCAGGTTCCCTCGCCAAGCTCTCGGGCGCCCCCGAGCGGCGCATGCGCGTGCGGCCGGCCCTGCCTGTCAAGGGAGCCGCCGGAAAAGGCGGGTCCGGCTCGGCCGTCTCCCTAGCGACATCACCGGAAGTGGGGTCTCCGCCGCCTGGCCGGCCCTCCCTCCCTCCCGTCCTGCTCGGCTCCGTCTCCTTGGCGATGCTCCGCGCCTTCGGCCTCCGAGGCTTCCGGCCGGCCCGGGCCCGGGCCCAGGAGGCGCCCCGAAGGCCCCGCGGGAGGAGCGGCCTCGCCAGCAGCCCCGCCGGCCTGTAAGCGCCTCAAGAAAAAGGGAGGGGGAAGGAGGAGGAAGGGCCTCGCCTTCCCAGAATCCCCCGCGAGGAGGGGGCTCCCGGTGCCCGGATGTAGGAACCCTAGAGAAAGGAAAGAATAGAGCAGCCCCAGAGAATGGAGGTTCCAGGTTCGAATTCTCCCCCACTTTGTACCTCCTAGGGCAGGCATGTCCAAACTTCGGCCCTCCAGATGTTTTGGCACACAACTCCCACAGTTCTTTGCCATTTGTAATCTAAGCTTAGAATTCTGGGAATTGTGGTCAAAAACATCTGGAGGGCCGAAGTTTGGACGTGCCTGTAAAAGGGGGGGGGCTTGCATAAGTGACCATTAATTAACGCTGAGCTGTGCAGAATTAAGGAGGGGAAAAAGAAGTTAGGAGCCGTGTAGCCATAAAAAACAAAAGCAAGAATATTATTTATTTATTTATTTGACTTTTATATTTTTTAAAATTTATTTTTATACTTTTAAAAGCATCAAGACGTGTACAAGGAACCCCCCCCAAAAAAAAAGTAGTGGTGAGCTTTGGAGGGCAAGCTCTCTTTTTTTCAGGGCTTAAGAAGGAGGTCCTCCCCACACACACACACCACCACCATCACCCCCCCCCTCCAAAAAAGGTCCCTTGAAATTGGGCCTGGGTGGCAGGTCATGGCTCAGAGAGTCTCCTCCCTTTGATTGATGGGAGCTGCCCTCCTGGATGCTGAGGAAGTTGCAGGAGGGTCCTGGAGTGGAGGAGGAGGAGGAGAGGCCTCCGGCTGGTGCCAAGGGCTGCGGGCAAAGCCGCCTCCTCTTTGCCAAGCTGGGCTCAAAGCCTCCACCTTCCTTTCCCCCCTTTCTGGGGCAGCCTCCTCTTCTCCGCTGAGCTCCTCTGATTTGGAGTCAGGGGGGTGGTGGGGGTGGGGGTGTTGCGCTTGATGGCCTCATGCAGGCATCTCTCTGTGCGAGGGTATTCGAGGATGCCCATCACTTCTGGGCCACGAGGCTAAAACCTGGACTTCAGCCCCAGCCTTTATCAAAGCCATTCCAAAGCAAGAAGGATCAGAACGATTTGCAGCCTCTTTAAGGCAGGGCTGAAAACTCGGAAACTAGGCATCCGTGTTGGCAGAGTCTGATAAATGACAGGATACAATCTTACCAGTCCTGGTTCTTCTGTTTGTTTTCATATATATTGTTACTCAGTTTCCTTCCAATCTTTTACACTTAATTCCTGTACTTTTGTATCATTCCTTTGTGTTGCGTTATCGGGGAGGAGAATGGGTCTGGGGTGTCAAAAGTGTTCTTCAAATTCAGTGGGGCTGCGGCTAAGGGAGGGTGTGGGAACCCAGGCCCTTGGTGGTGACCCCATCCACCCCCCCCCCCCCCCCTTTCTGTCTCGGGGTGCCCCCTTCTATGCCCCCTCCTTGTGTGTGTTGTGTCATTACAGTCGTGACCGACTCTTTGTGACCCCACGTCCATGGAGTTTTCTTGGCAGGAATACTGGAGTGGCTTGGCAGTTCCTACTCCAGGCGCCTACAGCACCTGGTATTCCCTGGTGGTCTCCCATCCAAGTACTCACCAGGGCCGACCCTGCTTAGCTTCTGAAATCAGGCGAGATCAGATGTACTTAGGGCATCTAGGCAGCTCATGCCCCCTCCTTGGCTTCCCGTTTTTTCCTAGCCCGCCTTTTCTGCTTGCAGGCCAGTGCCGCTCTCCTACGTGGTGCTTGACGGACCCTCCACCCAGCCTCCACTTGTTTTCCTGCACGGCCTCTTTGGAAGCAAAGCCAACTTCGCCTCCTTGGCCAAGAAGCTGGTCCTGCAGACGGGCCGCAAGGTGGGTGACAGCAGGCGCTGGGGTCAGCGGGTAGTGTGCGAGGAGGAGGAGGAGGACTATTTGGGTATCTGCTGATGCTTTCATGAGATCAGACTCTTGTCTCAGTGAGCCAGGAATCCCAGGAGGCAAAGGGCAGAGGAAATTCCACGCACGCCAGCAGAGGTACAAGGGTTAGGTTGAAGAGGGATGTTGTACTACCCTGTTTCCCCAAAAATAAGACATCCCCCCCAAAATAAGACCTACTTACAGTTTTGCCTCTTGCTGAAATATAAGGCATCCCCCCAAAAATAAGGCCTCCCTGATAATGAGATAACAATAAATGTGTACTGTATTCTTCTTCGTGGAAAAATAAGGCATCCCCTGAAAATAAGACCTAGCACATCTTTGGGAGCCAAAATTAATATAAGACACTGTCTTATTTTGGGGGAAACACGGTAGTGCGAGCTAAGTCGTGCGACCCCTGGCAACAGCTCTGAGGCCTTCTCTGTGCCAACCGGTGGCTGTTCTTCTCTGGCCCAGTTAGGTGCTGACGGTGGACGCCCGCAACCACGGTGACAGCCCCCACAGCCCCCTCATGACCTACGAAGCCATGAGCGCCGACGTCCACCTCCTGCTCCGCCAGCTGCGCCTCCACAGGTGTGTCTTGGTGGGGCACAGCATGGGCGGCAAGACGGCCATGGTGCTCACACTCCGCTGGGTAGGTGTCTCGGCAGGCGGGTCGCCCTGCCCTCTTCTGCCGCCAGAGCCTCGGGACGGGGTGGGCGGGGGATCCTCTAGGGCGGGCAGTGCGGAAGGAGCCAGCCGAGACCCTGGGCAAAATGGGAGTCGATTCTCCGAAGGCTGGGAATATCCATCCAGGGTAGATCAAAATAAATGCTGGGCATGAGTCAAGTGGATAGAGGGAAGCTCTTCTCCCTCTCACAAAATACCAGAACTAGGGGACAGACACTCAAATTGTGGGCTGGGGGAGTAAGAACAGACAAAATAAAATATTTTGTTAGTCTGTGGAACTCCCTGCCACAGGATGTGGTCATGGCATCTGGCTTGGATGCCTTCAAAAGGGGACTGGACAGATTCCTGGAGGAAAAGTCCATCCCAGGTTACAAACCATGATGGAGATGTGTCATCTCCAGGTTTAAAACCGGGGTACTTCAAGGGCCAGATGCAGGGGGAGTGGTATCTGGAGACAGATATCAGGAGACAGATAATCCTGGAGATCAGCGAATCTGCATATTGTGGGTCTACAGGAGCAGTAAGCCCTTGCAAGACAAGCTGAGGAAGGACGGGAGTTACTGTAAAATCCCACAGCATCTGGAAGGCTGCGTCCTGCCCCACCTCAGTTTTGTGGCTTCCTAAGCAGCTGAAATATTCCCTAAAAGCTCAGCCTTTTGTCTTCTCTTGAGCCAGGCTGGCATTGTCCTTCCTGGCGTCCTCTCTGTCGTCCCCAGGAGAGAGTCTAGACTCAAAGGGGGGGGGCATCTCCCGCCTTGCTCGAGCAGCCGAGGTTTTCCTTTGACTCTTTGGCTCATCTCTTTCCGACCCTTCTGGCTCTCTTTCCTCCCGGCTCCATCCCAGCCGGAGCTGGTGGAGCGCCTGGTGTGTGTGGACATCAGTCCCAGCGAGACCACGGCCGTCACCCGCTTCCAACACTTTGTGGCTGCCATGAAGGCCGTGGAGATTCCCCGGGGCCTTCCTCGTTCCACTGCACGCCGCCTGGCTGACGAGCAGATGCAGCCAAAGATTTGGGTAAGGAAGCTCTTTCTGGCCCACGGATCCTCTTGCCCCACACCCCATCCTTCTTTTCTGGGATGGGCCAGCGGTCCCTGCGCTGTCCGGCCGCTGGATTCCACTAGGAGGTCATTTGCTCTGTGCTTCCTTGTTGAGAGTCCCCCCCCCCCAACTCCACCTCCAGGATCCAGCCATCCGCCAGTTCCTGCTCACCAACCTCATGTACGCAGAGGACCGGTTTGTGTGGCGGGTGAACCTGGAGGCCATCTCCCAGCACCTGAAGGAGCTCATGGGTTTCCCAGACTTCCAGACGTCCTACCAAGGGCCCGCTCTCTTCCTCGGGGGCTCTGACTCAGGCTACATCAGGTGAGCATCTGCAAGCCATCTGCTAGGTTTTGGAGCAAGAGGTAACCCCGCCCCCGCCCCCCGATGATCTGGGCAGCAGCTCCCACGTACTTGGGAGGTGACCAGGCAGGGACTTGTATTCCCTGGCATTTGTAGAGCACGTACAATAATTGACGCTCCGCTTGCGGGGAGGGGGGGCTGCAGTCCTTTCCACCCGACAACGCCTCTTCCCAGATCTCAGCTGCAGAAGATTTCCAGTAAATGCTGGAACAGAATCAGGGGGTGGGTGGGTTGAACTTTGGTTCCGCAAACCACCTCTCATGGTTCCGTAAAAATAGCCTCAACAACATCCGAGGATCTACAAAGACCCGTCCGGCTCAGTGTTTCTCTTCCCCTTCCTTGGCTCATCCTTCTGTCCCCTTTCCTGCAGCTCGGAGGACTACCCCGAAATTGAACGGCTCTTCCCGGAGGCAGAAGTCCAGTATGTCCCTAACGCAGGGCACTGGGTTCATGCCGACCAACCCCAGCAGTTTCTGGCCGCCCTCTGCCGCTTCCTGGAGCGCCCGCCTCCCTTGTAGGCTCTCGGGGCCGGATCCCTCTCGGACTGGCCTCCCCGAAGGAGGAGGTGGACAGGAGCCTCTTCCTTGCCGGTCAAAGCGCTCTTTTTCCCACGGGGCCCAGCTGAAAACCGGCCTCCTCCAGCCCTGGCCCCCAGTTCCAACATTTTGCCTGCTTTTGGGTCCAATCTCCACCCCAGCTTCCCAGGAAATCCGCACTGAGTCAAAGGCGCTTGCTGAGGTGGCCCATCGTTGGCGGCCGGCTTGTCACTCCTTGTTAACCGTTGCGCCCTGTACAGTATTTATCATTAAACTTGACGGTGTTAAGATTCGGGCTTTGGTTCGGAAAGGGTGGGGGAGGGGAGGGGGAGGGGAGGGCAGTACAAGGGGACACAGACAGGTGGGGGTTGATGTCCCCCGGTCACACTGGGACGTTAATGGATCACCTCTTTTCTGCTCGATGCAGCACCCACAAAAGCCTGGGTCAAATTCTTCTCTCCTCCCAGGGAGGTGCAAGGCCTTAGTGGGCCTAAAGCTCTCTTGACCTCTCCTGGTGGTTTTGTGCCCTGCCTTACTCTGAACGGGTTCGTCCCTGGAGCTTTTTCTGTTTCCACTTCCCGGTTCTTGCTTTATTATTCCCTGCCTATTCCCAACTGATAAGGTCAAGATGTTTCTTTTAAAATTGCCAATGCACCAACTGATAAGTTTAGGTGGTTCCTCAAAATTGCCACGCTGAGAGTTAGTTATATAGCAAGGGCTTTATTAGACATTCACAGGAATACAGAAATATAGAAATTATATAGCAACCCAGCATAACAAAACACAGATATGGTTAGCAGAAATTCCTAAGCCTATTGCCTAAGCGTTCAGAGCTGCTTGGTGGGTTGATCAATGCAGAGATCAATTCTTGCTGGTCTGGACAGGGTTCAAATGGTTTCCCATGATTTATATACTCTTCTGTATGGTCAGTAATATGATCTCAGACTTACGTATTTTGTACACCCCTACACGTGCCTCTTCATTAGCTCATAGCCAACTGGCCGTCAAAGCCAGAATGACCTGACCCTATTACCCAGTTTGTTTGATAGTTCAAGTTGGTTCCTTATTCCTGGCTAACTGCCAAATGTTGTTCTCAGCAAAATGACACCCCCGCACTTGCGGTTATCTTGAACTTATCATCTCCACCCCACCCGCTGTTCTGTTCTTGCCACCCTGCCCCTTTGCCCAAAATGGGTTTGTCTCTGCCTGTCCTGCCTCTTTCTGGTGTTTTGAACCTCCTCCGTCCGTGGAGGAGCAGAGGGTCCCCCCCCCCCGTGAAACAGAAGACAGATGAAGGTGTTATGTGGAGAGGGGTGGTCAAGGCGGCTCTTGGGTGGTGAAGGATGGAGGGGAATCCCACCAGGGCCTTGAGTTAGAAGGCATGACCAGAGCATCCCAAGAGGACAGACAAAATATTTTTTTACCTAGTGTGTTGTTAGTCTGTGGAACTCCCTGCCACAGGAAGTGGTGATGGCAACAGGCCTGGATGCCTTCAAATGGGGATTGGACAGATTTCTGGAGGAAAAGTCCATCCCAGGTGACAAACCATGATGGGGATGTGTCATCTCCAGGCTTAAAACCAGGGTACTTCAAGGGCCAGGTGCAGGGGAGTGGTATCAGAAGACAGAGATCTAGTCTTGTGCGCTCCCAGAGGCATCTGGTGGGGCCACCGTGAGATACAGGAAGGTGGACTAGATGGGCCATTGGCCTGATCCAGCATCATGGCTCTTCTTATGTTCTTAGGACAAGCAGTCTCTGCCTCTGCTCTTGGGGTAGCCTCTCCACCTGCTCTGGAGGCGGCCACCAAGACATCCAAAAAGGGCTGTACCCGAGGAGGAAGCAAAAAATACGAAGGACCTTTAAAAGGTCCGTAAGAGGTTACTGCTGGGGATCACGGTCACCCAGGCCCTGCTCTTCCCGGTTGTTTCGTGTGAATGCGAAAGCTAGCCAGTACCCTCTCTGGCCGGGTGGGGTGGCAAATCAAGCCCTTCCACTTTGGGCGCTGGAGGAGAGGTAGCGAAGGGTCTCTCCCACCCAGGACGATTAAAACCAGCGGTCTCATTTTCAATGTCACATGAGAAAAGGAGAGAGTCCCTTGGGAAAGGGGATCATTTGGGGGGCAGGCTGAGTGGGGAGGAGGAAAAAGAGGAAGGCAGCGCATGAGGGGGGTGGCGGACGGGGCTGAAGAAAGCTCACAGCCCAGAGTTGTGGGCGAGGTCACAGCAGGGTAGGAAGGGACAAGCTCATTTTGGAGGCGGCTCTGCATCACAACGCCTGCTCGATGATTCTTCGTGACCCCCTGGACCAGAGCTCGCCAGGCCTTCCTGTCTTCCACTGCCTCCCGGAGTTTGGTCACATCCATATTGGTTGCATCAATGACACCATCCAACTGTCTCATTCTCTGCCGTCCTCTTTTCCTTTTGCCTTCCATCTTTCCCAACCTCAGGGACTTTTCCAAGGACTCCTCTCTCCTTAACGCCTGCTGCTGACCTTTAAACCTGGGCTGGGCGGGGGGGGGGGGAGCGGTGGTTGGCCTGCTAAATCTGAGCTGTCTGGAGGGACAATGATAGAAGGAGGTAAAAAAAGGAGACTTTCCCTGATCCAGGAAGGGGAGCGGCCTCCCTCCCTGCCTGCCCCCAGGGCTCCCACAGCCCTACAGCTTGAAGCCCTCCTCCTCCTCCTCCTCCTCCTCCTCCTCTTCCTCCCTCCTCCTCCGCAGAAGAAAAAGGAAACACGTGCCCATAAAAAGCTGGTTTTACTTTCACAATTGCAGGCTGCCCCGGGCACACCTCCTGGTCGGCCCCTCCTTTTCCTGGGCTTTGAGGGGCCATGGCGGGTGAGATCCCAAACATATATTCCCCCCTTTCTGCCCTCCATCCTCTCCTCAACTGCCCTGTTTGAAATTGGCCCTCTTTGTATGTGTGTGTGTGTGTGAGAGAGAGAGAGAGAGAGAGAGAGAGAGAGAGAGAGAGAGAGAAAGACGGAAGCGTCCCTTGGTTCCTTCCCGACTTAACCTAATCCACCCCCTCGCTGGGATGATGGGGCCTCCTTGTTTCAATGGCCTTCCTCTGATGCATGCGTGTGTGTATGTGTGTGTATGCTTTTGATCCAGGGATGGGCAGCGCATGTTCTCTTGCAAGATCCCGCCCCCCCCTGCACCCACCACCCCCTTCTTAGAGCAAGCAGGGAGCGGGCAAACCTTTTGTGGCGAAAGCCAGCTCTCCCGATTGGGGGGGCGGGTTCCAGAGGCCGCCCCTCCCACCAAGCGGGCCCCCTCAGAGCAGGGTGGGTGGGAGCATTTTGGTCCAAACCTCATTGTTAGAGGGTCAGAGCCAACAGCCTCTGGAGTCCTGGGTTCGCATCCCTCCCCAGGCTTGAAGCGAAGGCTTTGTCCCCATTAGGGAACCCGGCGCAATCCGTCCGTCCGGGCCGAACAGGTCCTTGCCTCCGGTAGGATCTCCTTGAACTCTCCTTGCCAAAGGCCAAGTGGAGAGCTCTTGGGCATCCCTCTCGTGAGTTTCCCATGAAAGATGAGGGACCCTAAAAAAAAACCCCTGTGCCAGGAGGAGACAAGCCAGCTCTTAAAACCCGAAGGGTGGGTTGCTCTGGATAGGAACCGCAAAGGGATGAGGTCTTTCTTCAGCTCCCTGCCAAGCGCTGCTGGCAGAGAACCGTAAATACCACCCCTGTGTGCTGGTCTGGGCTGGCTCTTAGCCAGGGAGGGAAAGGAGGCCACCACTCCGGAGACCCTGAGAACCCAGAGGGACTCCTTGATGGCCCCACAAACCGTGATCATCTTCCACCTTCTTCCTTTGCAATTCCTTCAGCCGCAGGTGTTCCCCCAGGGGCGAGACATCGCCCGGTGACTGAATCCTGGCTTCCCAGGCCAAAGAAGGCTGGTGTCGGCCTTCTTGAGGCAAACGGAGGGGCCTTGAATGGATCAATAATGGAGGCCCTTGCTGCTGAAATGGGAAGGACACCAGAGACATTTGGAATTCCATCGGTGCCCTTGGGGGGTTGGTGAAACGGGCCTGGCCTTCTAATTCCTTGCAAGGCGTCTCCTTTCCTTTTGCATTTCCACGCCTGTCCCTAGCAGAGGTGGGATTCGAACCCAGGGCCGTGCCCAGCAGGCGGGTAGGCCGGCTCAGGCCATCCCTGCCGGTCTTGGCTTCCGAGTCAGACAGCGGCCATGTCAGGCAGGATTGAGGGACAGGCTCCGTTTCCCTTGCAGACGAGGCGTTGCGGAAGGGGCGCCTGGGATTCGTGGAAGGAGCCAGCCAAGTCCTCATCGGCCAGCTGCTGGACGGCCTGCTCTGCAGGGGGGTCCTGAACGACGAGGAGGCGGGGGAGGTGGGCGCCCAGGAGCGGAAGCATGACCAGGCACGGCTCTTGATCGATCACGTCCGGAGGAAAGGACCCAAGGCCTGCGCCCACTTCATCGCTGAGCTCCAGAGCCGAGACCAGTTCTTAGCCGAAGAGCTGGGCCTGAGTCTGGACCCTTCCGGTGGGTGTCTCCTCCTTGCCTTGTGTGTATCCTCCTTACCCCACCCCACCCCAATTCTAGAGAAACCCCAAGAACCCCACATGGTGTATACTTATTCTTCCTCATTCTCTGGAGAGCCCCTTTTAGCCTTGAATGGATTTTGGGGGGGGGGGAGCAGCCATAGACTTCTTCCCACCCACCCACCCACCATGTATCCAGCACGGAGAGATCTCGGGAAGCTGCTTTGTGAAGGAGGATGGGGAAGAGGCCCCCCAGATGTTGACATTTGTCCCTTACTCTCAGACAAGCACCAGAGATGCTTCTGCCCCCCTCCCCTTGTGTGTTTTCTCTGTCCACGGCAGAGGGCGGCTCATAAGAACATAAGAACCTAAGGAGAGCCCTGCTGGATCAGGCCAAAGGCCCATCTAGTCCAGCTTCCTTTATCTCACAGTGGCCCCACCAGATGCCTCTGGGAGCGCACGAGACTAGATCTCTGGCTCCTGATACCATTTCTCTGCATCTGGCCCTTGAAGGACCCTGGTTTCTTTTAAGCCTGGAGATGACACGTCTCCATCATTGTTTGTAACCCGTGATGGACTTCATTGTTTGTAACTCCTCTTTTGAAGGCCTCCAGGCTATATGCCATCACCACCTCTTGTGGCAGGGAGTTCCACAGGTTCCTTCTGCTTACCCCCCCACCCCCCACCCCGTCCAGGAAGCACAGCAGGGCGGCTGGGCAGGATGACTCCGGCGGTCCCCTTTCCCCGGTCTCTGCTTCTGCGATGGAGACCCGCCTTTTATGTTCCCTTCTCTGGTAGCCATGTGGCTCAGCGTGGTCCCCCATAAAAATATCCATTTTGGCTCCAGGTTCCCTGCCTGCTTCGAGTGCCACTCTCCCCGTGGAAGAATCGCAGCCCTCGGAGGGCAGAAACGGGATCCTGCTCTGCCCCCTGAAACTGTTCCGAGAGATCCAGGCTAAGGAAGCGGGAGAGGTGAACAGCCCTCGTCTTTTACCACCTGGTTCTAGGCTTCCAAAAAGCCTCTGCCTTTAATGGAGAGAAGCTGGGCTCAGAATTCTTTGCATTCCCACAGAAATTAAAAAAATCACCCTTCTGAATTTCAAGGGTCAAAGAAATTGGCGGGGGGAGGGTGTTGTTGCATTTAGATCACACTCCATAGGTGTGCATTGCCTTCTGTACCAACAGGAGGGTGGAGGACAGATTGTCCCAGCCTCCTAAGCCAGGGCTGGCCCTAACGTTGGGCAGGAGGGACCGGACGCCTTATGTGCGTGCGTGTGTGTGTGTTGCGTCATTACAGTCGTGACCCCATGTCCATGGAGTTTTCTTGGCAGGAATACTGGAGTGGTTTGCCAGTTCCTACTCCAGCAGCCTACAGCACCTGGTATTCCCTGGTGGTCTCCCATCCAAATACTAACCAGGGCTGACCCTGCTTAGCTTCCAAAATCACGCGAGATCGGATGTGCCTGTACATGACAGATTTTGGAAGTCATAAAAGGAGAGGGCACAGAACGGCGCGAATGTCTCCTCAGATATCCAGATAGCTTGGCTGTATCCCACCACCACCGCTACCACAGACACACGCGTGCATATACGAACGCGCAAAGACACTGACTGGTCTGTGTGGTGCTTTCATCTCCTGGCAGATCTACCCCATCAAGGACCCAAGGGCGCGGACTCGCTTGGCCTTAATCATCTGCAACATCGACTTTGATCATCTTGACAAGAGGAAGGGGGCCGAGGTGGACCTGGGTGGGATGACCCGCCTGCTGGAAGGGCTGGGGTACACGGTCCAACCGGAGACCAACTTGAGCTCACAGGTAAGAAGACTTGGGTGGGTGGCAGGGGTCCCCTGGCCTTGACGGGGCTGGCTGCATTTTCCTTTTTTATATCAACCCCTCCCCCCACATGCATGCCTTTCCCCTTAAAAGGAGCTCCCTCACAATTCCTCATTTCTCTCCAGCTTATTTTGAGAGCCTTTGACAGAGGGAGAATTCAAGACACCCCTTTCTAATTCTTGTTCTTCGCCACTTTTGGTCTTAGTTCTAAAGTGGAACAGATGCTTTAGCAATCTTCCATTGTTTCCATTTGATTTCATTTTATTTAAGTTTACTCAAATATAACATTGGCTTCCATTCCAATCACACGAGTTACATAAAACAACAACAAAAGAAATAACACAAAACAGTGCTCCCTCCACCTTGGGGGGGGGGCAATATATCTTAATCAATTCTGTTTTTCTTTACATATATCTGATCTTCTTTCCACCCTCTAACTATCCCGATATCCCTTCCAGAAATACTTATATTCTTCTCCTTCTCCTGTTTCTTTTACCAAGTACAGCGTTTATAAATTCATCTGATCTGTCATTAAATCTCTTGGTCTTTATCTCTCCAATTAATGATAAACTGAAATGGTATAATGGTATAATTCCAAATAACATTAACCCATTCATGCAATTGGAAAACCAAGTTTTGCTTCCAGTTTTTTGGTTTGTTTTTTTTTTGTTTGTTTGTTTGTTTTGCAATGAGCAATCGGGCTGCTGTTAATATATTCTTTATCAGCTCTCTCTCTCTCTTTTGCATTACTGGCATCATCATTTTCTATTAAAAATAATGCTATTCATGGCAATATTTCAAATTACAATATTTCTCCAATCTAATTTCACGGAACAATCTTCCATTGTTCCATTTAAAAAAAACCCAAATTTATTTAAACGTTACAGCTGAGCCTCGTTGTAGGCGCAGAGCCTTGGAGAGCTTCTCCAAAGTTTTTTAAGACTAAAAACCTGGGAGCAGATTTGCAGGCCTCACACAGCTGGAGTGAGTGTTTCCTTGCCTCCTTTCTTGTTGCGCCAGGACATGGCCAGTTGTCTGTGGCGCTTTGCCTCCCGGCCGGAGCACAAGAACTCGGACAGCACCTTTGTAGTCCTCATGTCTCACGGCTACCGGGAGGGCCTGTGCGGAGTCCACAGCCGGGGCCCAGGCTCGGACATCCTGGCCGTTGACACTGTCTTCTCCGCCTTCAACAACAAGAGCTGCCCAGCCTTGCTTCGGAAGCCCAAAGTGATCATCATTCAAGCTTGCCGTGGCAGTAAGTGGCTGGCGTGGAGTTCCCCGGGCACGAGGGAGGCGACAAACAGGGCTGGGGTGGGGTGGGGAGGATTAGATCTGGGAGGAAGAGGAGGACTGAAGTGGAATTGGCCAGCGCAGAAGGAAGCAGGGTCTGCAGAGGCTCTGATTCCAAATTCCCAGGGATGGGGAAATTGTCTTGGAGTTACGTTCCACCGGAATTTAGCTAAAGGAAGCCTTGTTTCCAGCAAGCAACGTGAAGGGATGGTGGCGAAATCAGAAGGTCATTTGTAGCCTCCTGCTCTGAAGATCCAGGCTGCAAAAATTCCAAACAGCTTCCCAAGAACCGGCCATCTCTGCCGAATCGGTGAAATCCGTTTCTGGGCAATGTTTCTTCACTGTCCATGAAGAGGGTGGGCTTAGGGCCTGAGGGGGTGGGTTTCATCCATGAAAGCTAGCGCTTTCTTTCATTTTGCAGTGGCTCCGGAGAAGGCATTCCCTTCTCGGGCACGTGTGGAATTTTCACCCGGCCTTTTCCTATTTGGGGGGTGGGGTTAGGGAGTCTGGGCTGACAAAGGGAGCTATCCAGGGTGCTGATATGTGTCCTGAAACAGGACCTGTGCCTTCTGATTTGGGAAAATTAAATGCAAAACCCAGAGTGGATTCCACATCCCACTGGAATTGGATTCCTCTGGACTTCATGAGGTAGCTCCCGTTGCCAGTTCCAGATCCAGGGTTTTCAAGGTGAAGCCAGAAATCTACGGGCTGGGTGTCCCTGGCAGGTGGCCCCATTCTGTTGAAAAAACCCCGAGTCACATGACGGCCAGCCTGCTCCTTTCTTGGCTTCCGACAGGCTCCTGCTGCCTCCTTCTCTGGACATCCTCCCTTCCATGGTCCCTGACTTCCGGTTTTGTCTCCCTAGTCAATCAGGGCTCGGCCTACGTGAGCGACTCAGCGGGGCCTCCCGCCGAAGCTCTGGAGCTCCCAGAAACCTGGGAAAGTGACGCCCTCCGGAGAGTCCACATCGAGAGTGACTTCCTCTGCCTCTACTCCACCACTCCAGGTAAGAGCAGATGCCCCATGGGGAATCTTGCGGCGTGCCCCGAGCAGAAACGTTGGGTGTGAGCGTTTGAAGGGAACATTAACCGTGATGCTTCTGGACCAAATGCAAAAAAACGAAGTGAGCTTGGGGAGATGGTGGGCAGGTTGGATCACGGAGGTCGGACAAACTCTGCCAAGAAAGGCTGCCTCAAGGACCATGACTTGATTAAACCACACACCCCCAGGCCCCAGCCCACAAAGGGAGTTCGAATTTGCAGGCCACTAGATCTAAGGACGCAACACACACACACACACACACACACACACACACACACACACACACACACACACACACACACACACACACAGAGAGAGAGAGAGAGAGAGAGAGATCTACGCATTTGATGAGAAGGTATTTTGTTAAGCTAATGGCTTTTAATGACCTATCCCAGCTCAAGCCATGCTCTAGTATCTTGCATGATTAAAAAATAGATGTCTTGCAGCAAGGAGGGTGGGAACCTATTTCTCTCCCAGCCACTACTAAGAGGACTGTGGTTAAGCTTGGAGGGAACCAGAAATCCTTTGAGGGGGTCCTATAAGAGCCTTGAAGGCGCCTGTCTTAGCAGTAGGGCCAAAAGGAGCCCTTGGCTACTGGCAGACCTTAAGGATCGGGGAGGTAGATGCAGGGGATCAGTAGGGCCAAGAGGAGCCCAGCTAGCCGAGGGCAGGGGACACCCTCCTTCCACAAGGACAGCTGCTGCAACACCTAACCCCGTCACCAGGGCCGGTGCTAGGTTTTTTTGTACCCTAGTTGAGGGGGGGGCAGATGGCGGGGGACGGCGACAGGCACGGGGGGGGTGGGCGGCAATGGGCACAGGGGGCGACGGGTGATGGGCGGTGGGGGGATGGACGGCGGTGGCCAGTGGCGGGAGGGGGGCAGCAGGCTGGCCAGCGCCCCCTCTCCATTTTGGCACCCTGGGCAACTGCCTAGTTCGCCTTAATGGACGCGCCCACGGCCCTGCCCGTCACCCTTCTCCCACCTAGATAACGTGTCCTGGAGAAGATGTTCGACGGGCTCGGTCTTCATCGCCAAGCTGATCGAGCAGATCAAGGAGCATGCCTGGAATTGCAACTTGGAAGAGATCTTCCGGAAGGTGAGACCTTCGGTGCTTTGCCTTTGGCCATTGGCTTTGGAAGGTCTTGCCTCTTCGGGGGCGGGGTGGGGGCGGGGCTGAAGATCCTCCTTCCTTCCTTCCTTCCTTCTGTCCATCATCTCCTTCCTTCCTTCCTCCCATCCTTCATTCTATCCATCATCTCCTTCCTTCCTTCCTTCCTTCCATCCTTCATTCTATCCATCATTTCCTTCCTTCCTTCCTTCCTTCCTTCATTCTATCCATCATCTCCTTCCTTCCTTCCTTCCTTCTATCCATCATCTTCCTTCCTTCCTTCCCTCTGTTTATCATTTCCTTCCTTTCTTCTTTCCTCCCTTCCTTCCTCTGTTCATTATTCCTTCCTTCCTTCCTTCCTTCCTTCCTTTATAGCCCCCTCCCCTCCCCGTGCACTAGTCTGGGCAGCTTATACCAAGATAAGAGAAGGCAAGTTCACCAACAACATAAGCTCAGGATGACTCATACATTGGATGCGAACCCAATGTTGGCTGGAAACAACAACCTTTTTCCTGCCGAATCCCCAGCAAGATTGGAGGGGGGGTGTTCCCTCTTTTGGAAGCTCCCGTTGGGGCCAGCCCGTGTTGCAGCCCATGGGTGGTGGATGGGTGGGTGGCCCTTTGGGTTTGCCGTGGGGGGGTGGGGGTGGGGGGGCGGGGAGAGGGCTGGGCTGAGCTCTTTCTGCTCTCCCCACGGCAGGTCTTGCGGGCTTTCGAAGACAACCACCCCCTCCAGATGCCTTCCAAGGACAGAACCACCCTGAGCAGGAAGTTCTACCTTTTCCCAGGACATTAACGTCACCAGGTAAGGCTGTGCTCACCCTTCAGACCCGTGGCCAGGTTTTTGGGGTGGCGGGTGGGGTGGAATCCCAGAAAGAGCAACGAAATAAGGACCTGATGGTTCAGGTGTGTGTGTGTG
>JAHTLZ010000038.1:4577586-4621649 GCA_023846285.1 Phrynocephalus versicolor | reverse complement strand
CACACACACACACACACACACACACACACACACACGGAGTTTGCCTTCTATTTGTAGTGTCTCCTCATAGCTTTCTGAAGAAGTCATGAAAAGACAAGCAGCCTAAGAAATGCAAGATGCATTTATAGGAATTTTTTTAAAAAGTGTTACAGCCCACAGAGTCGTGTCTCTCTGAGACTTGAGTCCTGCTTGGATGCTTTGCTGCAATTTCGGGGGGGGGACGCTTTTACATGACCCCTAAGATCCCCTGGCAACATAAATTCAGACCAGAGATCTTGGGGGTTTGCTCCTCTTGCTGTGTTCCCACCCCTTTGCATTCCCTTGCTCCTGTCTGCGTGAAGGGAGGGAGAAAAAAAGGGAGAAAAGAATGCAGGCTCACCTCCACTCTGCGATTGGGAGCTGCCCCGGGGAGCATTTCAGTCTCTTAAAGGGACGGTGGAGGGGGCAAAAAAAATGAAACAGAAGGCAAGGACAGCCCGGCACTCATTGCTTTACAATCCGCATCAGATTTTTTTTTTTTTACCTCCGGAGATCAGGTACTTTTAAAATGCGCTGGGGCGCGCTTAGGTGGGCGTGGTCGTACTTAATTTTTTTAAAGTGCGCAGCTGCTGGGAAAACAATTTTAAGCTCCGCATCTGGGAGCCTTTTTTGCCTTGGATTTTAGGGGGTGTGTAAAAGCGCCCACAGTGACTTCATCACAAGGAGTAGGAAACACATCCTTTCCAGGTGGGCAGCAGCAATACAGGAGGGGTGTGCTCAGTTTTCTTTTTTCCTTTTCTCTCTTTTTCTCAGACTGGGACCCTGCAAGAGTAGCTGACTCCACGGGAATCACAACAGCCTCCTGAGAATGGGAAGGGTAGAATGGAAAGGGAACCCAAGGGTCATGTAGATTGACCCCGCCACCACCAAAGCAAGGAAATCCACAGCTCAGGTACCTCTGACGGATGGGCACCTTTTCTTGACCACCTCCAACGAAGGAGAATCCCACACTTTGTGAGGTGTTCCTTTCCACTTTGGGAAAGGTCTCACTGCCGGGACGTTGTTTTTGTTACTTGGAAGGGATCACTAAATCCATCCATTTTGGGATCTCCCCCTTGCCCTGCCCAGTGTCCCCCTTTTTTCATTCCAGCGGGGGTTATGCCCTGAAGTTCATGAATGTTTCCAGCCTTAATTTCCTCATCCATTTTTTCAAGGTCCATTGAAAATCTACTTGAATTCTATGTGTGTTTTTAATTCTTCGAATTTTTGGATGTGCTTTCTCTTAATATACGTATTTTAGTAATTTCGAATACACAGGAGTCAAACCATATCAATGAATGAAGAACATGTCTTTTGTAAAGGTGATGTCTTTTCATTGCCAATTAAGAATTAAAACCGCTACCATAATCTTTTACTCCCAACTGCGGTTGCTTGCAACCAATGCAAGGAAAAATCCATTTTTCCTCCAAGCTGCTGTCAGGGTGTTGGTTAAATTCTGCAATAGGGTGGGGGTGGGGTATGTGGGGATTTCATACCCCGATAGCTCTGAACCCCAAGAAATGGGCAGAGCACAAAGTGCACCTAGAGGAAGCTGAAGACCTGGATTTCCCAGAAATCCCCAGGGCTGAGCAGGCACGCAGTGTGCAGCTAAGCTGATGCTGATCTAAGCATAGGTCAGGAGGCCAGAAAAACAGGATATCAGGATACATCTGCTCAGGACCAAGAGCCCCTTCCTGTTCTTATCAATAATCCCTCACTAGCTAGGGAGCATTTTCCCTCCCACCCATGGAATGTATTTCCTCTGCCATTGTGTACTTGGTTACTGTGTATGGTCTCGCAGATAAGGCATGCATTCCCCTCCCACCGAGGGATGTCCTCCTGTATCTATTGTTCCTCTCTTATTAATAAAACACTGGTCACTCAGGCAGTAGGAGAATCATCACACACTCACACACACACTCACACACAGTCTACAGCATACAGCATACATGCACACACGCAGCCCAGAGAGACAGACAGGAATGCTGCCTGAGCACCAGATGATTGCACCCTGAAACTCTGTGTCCGTGTGATTCGTAACGCAACAGGGGTGGAAGTGAGATGTCATAACTTCTGCTGCTTTAAAATCCCCAGGGCTGGTAGTTGATGAGTCCACAGGTTATGCCAATTGATACATGCAGCATATTGCAATTATTTGTTGGGAAGGGTGTACGAGTCAGATGTGTCATAATTTATGAAGTGACGGCTGTCATTTCAAAAAACAAATCAAAACAAAACAATTCTGATTAATGGTTGACTACAGCGTATAGGCTCGGCTAATCATCATAAATAAACTGGAACCCTGGACAAAATGACACAGAGGTGTTGTAACACACACACACACACACACTCAAAGCTTGTCCCAGCCATTTCTTCATCTTCCCAGCCTTTCAAGTTGCGGAGTCGTTATTGCTACTAAGCCAAGAGCGCTCAAATTGCCCTTCCCAAACCTTGGTGCCTGGCAACAGAATCCGCATTTTCAGTCCTACTTTGGGATCAGGCAGCTTTCCAGTCCTTCTAGGCCTTGCTCTTGCATTTCCAGAGGAAGACTCAGCCTTTGGGAAGTTTGCAACCGGGTAGCTCTTTGAAAAGCAGCTGGCAATCTGAGTCCATGGGGGTCACCGGACCGAGCGACCTGTTGCCAGAGCAGAGTTCCCAGGGTCCCAGGGGGGCACGGGATAATGGGAAACGTTATCGTCCTTTAAGCAAGGTTTAGATAGTGTGGGGGAGTGGGGGGGGAGAGGCAAGAAAGGACATGTGTGGGGCCAGATCAGCCTCCCCACAGGCACTTGCTGGTAACCGGTGGCTCTCCCTCCGGGGCCCACACGGGGTCAGTGGCTCCAGCTGTGGGGGGGGGAAGGGAGCAGTGGTGCAGACTGCCTGCACTGGCAGCTGGAAGAGGTCCTTTTCTTAATAGCCGGACACCCAGAATCCCCAGGACGGGGAACGACCATGGAACTTGTTGCATGCAACGCAAAGCGCGCACGCACCCACACCCACACCCACCCCAATTAGGAACTTCCTGGTCATCTCATTAAGGACATAAGAAGAGCCATGCTGGATCAGACCAAAGGCCCATCTAGTCCAGCTTCCTGTATCTCACAGTGGCCCCACCAGATGCATTTCGGAGCGCATGAGACTAGATCTCTGTCTCCTGATCCCACTCCCCTGCATCTGGCCCTTGAAGTACCCCAGTTTTAAACCTGGAGATGACACATCTCCATCATGGTTTGTCACCTGGGATGGACTTTTCCTCCAGGAATCTTTTGAAGGCATCCAGGCCAGATGCCATCACCACCTCCTGTGGCAGGGAGTTCCACAGACTAACAACGCGCTGGGTGAAAAAATATTTTCTTTTGCCTGTTCTTACTCTCCCAGCCCTCAATTTGAGTGGATGTGCCCTAGTTCTGGTATTTTGTGGGAGGGAGAAGAGCTTCCCTCTATCCACTTGACTCATGCCCTGCATTATTTTGTACCTTGATCCTCTGCTCCTGGTGGAAGCTGCCTCTGGGTAACCATGTTATAATGGTTTTACACCAACAATCACAATATTATTAATCCCTTTAACGAGGCCAGAGCCAGCAAAGGGCAGCTCTTAACGAATACTTCTTAATATCACTGATTAACGCTATGATGATACATTGCATCAAGGGCGCCTTAGGAGTAGGCTGTGTGGGATGCAACAGTCCTTAATAGCGATGCTCTCTTCATCTCCAGGGCTCCTATGGAAGATCTCCTTGCACGTTCAATGAAAGTGATGGGGGGATCCTTTCGCAGGGACAGGTTAATTAGGGTTAATTGGGAGGAGATCAAAAGGTTGCCTAAGGAGGAGGAGGGGGGAGCCCCTCCCGTCGGGAGCGCCGTCAGGAGGGCGGGGGGAGAGAGAAAGGAGCCGGGGAGCCCCGCCCTCTCCCTGTGTGGGCTGTGATTGGCTCAGGCCACCCGGGGCCACGCCTTTCGCCTCCGCGCGTTCCCATTGGCTGGCTAGAGGGGCGTTGTCGAGGCGGGGCCAGATGGGGTGTGGGAGGGCGGGGCCCGGCGCCGCCTGGGAGAGCAAGTCCCCGCCCGGAAGCGTGCGCGCGCCCGCCCGCCCTGACGCGCCTCTCCCGCCGGCCAATCAGCGGCCGCCTGGCTCCTCCCTCCCTCCCTCGTCTTGACAGCGCCGAGCGGAAAACGGACGTGGGCGCCGCTTCGCTCTCTCTGTCTCTCTTTCTCCATTCCAGCCCCTCCCCACCTTTTTTGGGAGGGGCGGCCCTTTCCCCCCATCTCGGCCTTCCGATTGGCCGGCCTGAAGGACGCGCTGTGATTTCTCATTGGCCACCGCGGCCCGCCCTTTCCCACTCTCCCCGCCCCTTCCCCCTCCCCCCGCTCGTCTGCGTCACGCGGCGCAGGGAGCGCCCGACTGACAGGAGCGGCGGCCAGCCAGAGCCCAGCAGGCGCGGGGGCGGGGCAGACGGCTGCCTGGGGATTGGGCGTCGGGGCGCGGAGTGGGGGCGGGAGCGCCGTGAGGGGGGCGGGGCCTCGGGGCTCGCGGGTGGGGGCGGCGGCGGCGGCGGCGGCGACAGGAGCGGCACGCGGCGCCTGAGGAGAAGGAGAAGGAGGCGTCGTCGTCGGTGGGAGCCGCGCGCTGTCGTGAGGCGGAGGCGGAGCGGCAGGTGAGGAGGAGGCACCCCCCCGCGCAGCCACGAACCCTTCCCCCTCCCCTCCCCTCCCCTCCCCTCCCCTCTCGGAGGCCCCGGCCCCACCACCTGTCCGTCAGCGGGCCCAGGGGGAGGAGCCAGAGGCAGGCCCCGCCCCAGCCCCTGGGCAGAAGGCGCTCTGCACATGCTCGGGGGGCCGCGCGCGCCCTTTCGCCGCCGGCCTGAACATTAGGAACTTCCCTCCCCCCCCTCCGGCCTTCCAGGGCCGGGCTTAGAGGCGGCTGCGGCGGGACTACAGTCCCCACAGTCCTCCGGCGCTGGCCAGGGGAGGGGGGGCGGCGGCGGCGGATGGGAGTTGTAGTCCGGCCCCTCCTGAAGGAGAGGGGGGAGGGAGGGAGGGGCCCTTCGGGCGGTCAAGGAGATCGGCGCCTTGAATGTGTGTGTGTGTGTGTGTGCGCGCGCGTGTATTTTATTTTATTTTATTTTATTTTGGCTCGGCTGGGGATGATGGGAACGGGAGTCCCCGCCGGACACTGGTCCGGAGCAGCCGAGGCGCTGCGCCCACCCTGGGAAACGAACTCCGTTCTGGCCCACCGCGCCTGGGAATCACGCGCGCGCCTCACACGTTGCAGGCACCAGGCTGGCTGGGGAAGGTGGGGGGGGAGCATGGGCTTTGTGGGACTCCTCCCGGCTCTTCTGAAGTGTGTGTGTGGGGGGAGCATGTGCCGAAGCCCCTTCCCCCCCCGCTTCCCTTCCTGGGGCTCCCCATGCCCACAGGGGAACCCCAGGTTCCCAGAGGGCCGGGTTGCCCACAGGGCGCTCTCGACCCTTTGTTTGGAAGGCCAAAAGGCTGCCTAACATTTAAGAAACGGACAAGCAAACCCCCTCAGAAGCTTCCAATCTTTAGAAATCTGTGCATCATGCAGAAATCATTGTGATTTTTTTGTCATCTGTGAAACCTGTATGCCATTTAGTTGCCCATCATTATTATTTCCCCCCCCCTCTTATTTTAGAGTGCCACAAAACATTATTATTGCATGTGGTGTGGGATGAGGAGAATAATTTAGCAGTTTGCTATCTTGTGTGTGCACGATTCATGTCCCTCTTAAATTACTACTTTTCTTGGCAAAATTAGCATAGATTTCACACAGGACATCTCCCTTGCTTGCAAGGAGCCTCAGCCCTTCTTTCAAACAGGGGCTGGGGGTTGGGGAGAGAAGAGTTTTGGGAGGTTGCACCCTGAGCTGGGTCCACCCTGCCCTTTAAGGTTGGCCCGAGAGAGTGCCCTGGGAGTCTCAGGCCAGGCTTCAAGGTTGCCCTGGGACGATGGAGGCCAAAAGCAAGACCAGGCAGGGTGGGAAACAGTGTGACACTGTACGGCTGGGGCACCTTCATCTCCTTTCCCCCTTTGTTGCTACAGTTCCTCTTCTTGCGTCAGTACATTCAAAACAGTTGACAATGCCAGTCAATAGTTTATAGTTAGGGTTGCAGTGTTTGGGCATTTATTCTAAAAGAGTAACCCACAACAAACACTTGGGAGTTGGGTAGAACAGCAGTTTCCAATGATGGGATAGTGTTTTTCAATTGTTTTGAAGTCTACTCTTTTCTTTCTTTCTTTTAAATAAAGTATTGGTATTCCTTTTCCTAAGAAGCCCTGCTGTTTGCATACAAAATGGAGATGCCTCTTTTAAAAGCTGAGAGCTGCCACCTCACAAGGGAGGCCTGTTAGGCTTTGATGCACCGGGATTTTTTTTTTGTCTTTTTGTAGGACTCTGCAATATGGTTGTTTTAGCTGTCTGAACATAAGGAGCCCAGTTTGTTTTGTTTCTTCGTTTTTCAGGTGCTCTCCTCTTTTTTTTTTTTTTTTTAAGAACTGTATCCTGGCATTTGGGCCTTGGTGCTGCCTTGTTTTTTTTTTCCAACCAAGACAGTTTAGAACCTTTGGTGCTTTTGAGGAGAAAGGCAGGGTTAAAATAGTGTATATAAATAAATAAACCTTCTCACCTGAAGGTGAACAGAGGCTGTATGGGATCTCTGCAGGTGTTGAGGGTAGATAAGATCCGGGTTGCAAAAGTACCCCATAATCATCAAAGAACCCCAGGCTCCTTGGTTCAGATAAGAGGACTCCACAAGAGATGATAATACTTTTCCTAACTCCGTGCAAACTAAGGGATAATGCCATTTTTTTTAAGCGTCTTTGGTGCCACAGTATTCCTTTTCATTGCAAAAGCCTAACACGGCCAGCTTCTCTCAACATTCCTTCGTTTTTATCCAGACGAGTGCTTTGGAGGGTCTGCCCTGTGGCTTTGCAAGCTCAGGGGAGGAAGCACATGAGCTGGCAGGAGTCCCCGTCGTCCAGCCTTTCCAAGGGACCACAACCCATAGGACATTCCCAACCGTTGCGCTTTTCCTGCAGAGGAAGGAAGAGGGGGTCCCTCACATGTCGCCTAGAGTGTGCTTTTGAGGCACAGGCCCTGTGGAGCTGCAGACCGTGTGACCTCACAAGCAGCCTGGAGTCACTAGGGACTCCTCTTGGCTGCTCGTGGGGTGGCCCTGGGGCTTTGGCATGGCGAGAGAACGAGGTGGTCGCTTGGAAGCCCGGGAGACAACTTGTTTCATGGTCCCTCTTCCCTGGTGTTGTCTGCTTGCGGCATCTGGAGCTGTCTAGGGGCTCGGGCCAAGAGAACCTCTGGTGACCCTTGAAGCCCGAATCTCTTCCCTGCAGATGCCTTGGGAGGCACACACACCCCCACCCCGACCTGTGAGTTGCGTGCACTCTCCCTGAGCAGTGCCGAGGGCTACCTCAAATGACCGCTCACTCCACGGGGGGTGGGGTGGGGGGCTTGATCCCTGGTCTCCTCCTTTCTGAAATAAGAGGAGTCGGGGGGCTGGCCCTCTCCGTTTGGCCCCCATTCCTTCGGCACAGATGTAGGTGTGCAGGAAGGAAGCACTGCACTCACTCTGAAGTAATTCGGCCTCGGCTCTGCTGCTAAATATACCCTCTAGTCTAGGGCCAGGCAGTGACACTCCACAGGGAGGCCGAGGTTGACAAACTTCAAAATATATCTGTATTTTGATGGACTTTGCATGTTGCCGGTCACTGGGCGGGCTTCCTGTCCACATCTTCCAGCCGCGTGAGGAGATGGCCTCAGTCCGTGGTTGTGCCGGGGAAATCACTGCAGATCCTGCACGGTGCTTTTGGTTTAGCTGCGGCAGCTGTACTTTCCGACAGATTCCGGAGCTGGCTCCGTAACATTCAGAATAATTTCCAAGGTAGAGAGCCCAGCTCTGCGTGGGCGTCAAGCATCGCTCGGGGCTTGATTTCTGAAAGAGGAAGTGCTTAGAAGCCTTGCCTGGAATCCTTTCCCCAGACCCTGGCGTGTGGCAGGGCCTCAGGGGCTTTTTTTTTTTTTTGTAACAGAGGGGCAGTTTGACATGAACCGGCAGTGGTGGGGTGGGGTGTGCTTTCCAAAAGGATGCTTTGGCGTTCCGTTGCAGCACCAAAGCTGTTTTCTTAATAACTAAGTGTTGGTTAACAGCTGCTGCAATGTATGCTGTTGGGCCTTCCACCAGTGTAAATATGCCACTGGATCCTGGCCTGTCACACTTCTTGCAGCTTTGCTGTTGCGCGGAAGAGCTGTAATGTGGGTCCTTGTGTTCAAGGTAGCCTAAGGGTTCTCCCAGCCCTTCTGTCATGAGACCCACGGACCTGGCTGAGGTGAAAGGCTGGAGCAAACCTTTGATCTCATGTCCACTTCCCACTGTTTCGTGTCAGAAGTGGCACTGTCAGTTGGGCAGATTCTAGAGCAGTGGTGGCGAACCTTTGGCACTCCAGATGTTTTGGACCCCAACTCCCAGAATTCCAAGCCTGTATGGCCAGTGACAAAGGACTGTGGGAGTTGTGGTCCAAAGCATCTGGAGTGCCAAAGGTTCGCCCCCACTGCTCTAGAGGGACAAGGATGATGCAGGCCCCAGCACTGGCCGCTGTCAACTTTGTCGATGGCCACCTGCGTGCCACCGCTTGTGCCACCCAGCTGCAGAAATCTGGACCGCTCTAGAATTAATTAATGCCGCTGACTCAGCAGCGACTCGGTTGACGTCCCACTTGGTGTGTGATTAGGGTCTTTTGAGGCATGACTAAAACTGGCGCCAAAGTTGAAGCTGTTTTGGTTTCTCCAACTCCCAAGCTTCTGCTCAAAGGGCCCCTAAAGCTGTCATCTCTGAGCTCCCCAAAAAGAAGCTCCATTGAACTCATTGGGGCTTGCTTCTGAGTAGGCCCGCCTGGGGTGATGCTGGAAAGAACTAAGCCTCACCCTGGTGTCTCCTGGGAGAGGATCTTAGCTGTTGGAAGTACGGAGAGGTTGCCCGTCATCCAGATGGGCAATGAGAGAGAAAGAGAGAGAGAGAGAGAGAGAGAGAGAGAATTGTTTCAGCAATGATTCCCTTGAGTCATGGATTTTCCCTCTGCTTTCTTCCCCTCTTAGGGAAATGTTGGATTCCAGCAGGCTTCCAGGGACTGCCACCTGAGGAGGAGCGAGCCTTTCAAAGGTATTTTAAAAGGACTGGCGTCTTGGATACCGTTTTTCCCTTTTGTCAGGCAGATCCATTTACATTCGTAGGGATCCAACCCAAGAGCGACTGTAGATTCTAGTGGTGTGTCAAAACGCCTCTTCCTTGTTTTCGAGAGCCCACCTTCCATTTGCCTTCGGGTGTGGTTCTTTTGTGTTGGGGTCACTTGTGCCACAGGTGAGGGCTCTCACAGCCACCACCACTGACCAGCCCAAGAGCGGTGGGGTTTCTGAAAACGGCCTTTGGAGTGCCTTCAGTGCCTTCCCCTGGAGTGCAAAGGGTCCCATTCTGTATATTTTCTGGCTGTCTGAGTGTTCAAATCACAAGGGGAGGGAACCTTGGTTCTGCAGCTGGTCTTCTGTGCATAATGTAGGCCACGGCCCCCTGGCGGGAGATGCCACCTGCAGTGTCTGTGGTGAACAACCTGGGTTGAGATTGGCATCAGCCCTGTTGTAGGGTCTGACTTTCCTGGTTATCCCTTATCTTTCCATTCTGAAAGAGCTTAGCAGGACAAGAACATGCTATCTTCCGCGGCCCAAGGCTTGTTGTATATATTTTGCCTGCTTACGGGTGGTGGTGGTGGTGTTTTGGTGGATACGCAAAACTTTCCACCTTGCAGGTTATCCGTTTCAGTGCACAGCAGCTGTGGGAGCCGTGGGACTAAAAGCGGAAGTTTTTGATGACCAAACGTTCCCCTCTGCCAATCACATCATCAGGCGGTGGGAGCTTGCTGTAATTAAACAATTCCTCCTTCCTCCCTGGGGTTCCCACGGCTTCTGCCCCAGGCTGATGACCGGCCAGCAGGAAGAAGCTGGAGGACATGAGGAGGAAGTCTTTAATCTCCCCTTAACAGTGATAACACTGCCCTTCAGCAGGTGTGGCTTTCACAAAGGATTGTGGACCACTGAAAAGCTGGAGAAACTGAACAGCCAGGCACTGCATTAAGATGGGGGAAAGTACTTGGATGGGAGACCACCAGGGAATACCAGGTGCTGTTGGCACCTAGAGTGGGAACTGGCAAACCACTCCAGTATTCCTGCCAAGAAAACTCAATGGACGTGGGGCCACAAAGAGTCAGTCACGACTGTAACAACGCAGTGCAATGCAACACACACACACGTTGCTCTGTCCCCCTTCGATTTGACTCAGGAGGAGGCGTCTTCACTTCCCCTTTTCAGGAAAGCCCCGAAACAAGATCAAGCAGGTGTTGTGTCTCATTCAGCCACGCGCACACGCGTGGTATTTTCCTTTGATGACCAAAAACAGCTCCAGTATAGCCGGCAGGACGAATGGCTGTTGAGAGTAAGTCGTGTATGGGGTTCTGAAGCAGAGATTAGCCTTTTTCTGGATCTGGCCGAGGCTGGTCCAGGCCCTAGTCATCCCCTCCCCCCACAGTGGCCCAGACGAGGCCCACCGGTAGAATAGAGATGAAATAGCCTCCTCCCCCCTACCGTGTGCACGCATTTGGCCCTCCACCAGCTCGTCTTCGGGAGACTGCGTTCTCCTGTGGCGGTGCCTTTGAACTCACCTCCACGTAGATTTCTTTTCTCCTGCTGCTGCTGGATTTGTCCAGCTTTCAAGGGGAGGTGTGGGTCTATGCTGGTCTGTGAGGAAAGCAGGGAGGGGCTTGGAAAGCAGCCATATCTCCCTGCCTCTTGTGGGGTGGTGGTGGCCCCTATTTCTGTGTGGACAGGAAGCCTGTCCGTGGGGCTCTTCCCATCGTTCCCACAAGCGCTCGTGGTGTCGCGCCCAGTGCCACGGGAGCCTCTCCTGCCGCCTCCCCCGGGGAGGAGCTCAGCTTAAAACCAGGCCTTCCATGTTTTGCTAGGCCTCGCTGGCTGGGGGGGGGGGCTCCTTCTGAATAACAGGGAGCCCCCCAACCTCAGGCATGGGCAAGGGGAGGGCTCTCCTCCACTCCCACGGAAGTCAGGGGGCTTCTTTTCTCTCCTCCCCGGGTGCTGCTGGCCAAGGCTTTTCAGGAACAGCCACTGCTGCCGCTGCTGCCGCCACCACCACCACAGGCTGCTAGAGAATGCTGCTCCCCACCATCCCTGGACTGGGGGCTTGCTGGGCAGTGGACCCTTTTTGGATCCTTTGCCGGCCTCTCCCCATGGAAAGAGAGGGGCCCTTTGGGGGAAATGGCGGCTCAGAGTCCTCCTCCAGCCAGCCTGGTCCTCCAGCCTCCTTCAGTCAGGCTGCAGCCGACGACTTTGCCCACAGAGGCAACAGGTGTGGCAAGCAGAGTGTGTGTGGGGGGGGGGGCGGGGGGCGCTTAGGGAATGAATGGTGGGTGTGAGTACAGATGGGAGTGTGTGGGGTGGCCCCACCCCCTTTGCTCCCCACCGGGCAGGCACCTTGCCCCCCCCAACCCCCTCCCCCAAGGCAGATAAAGACTCCTCGGCCCTCCTCCAAGCAGCTGGAGGCCAGCTTTGCACTTTGTTCCGTCACCTTTGAGTGCCGAGGAGGGAGGCGTTCCCGCCTGTATGTGGCCGGCCGTCCCACGGACTTTTCTGCAAGGCTCCCTTCCTGCAGCTGGCAGCGGTAAAGAGGAGAGAAGCAGAGGGTACGCAGAGGCACACACACACACCCTCCCCTCCCTGAAAGGGAGAGCATGCCCCAAGAGCCTTTTTCCCCTCTTGCCCCCCCCCACAGGTGGATCAGGAGGAGCTCCGGGGAGAAGACGGACAGACGGACCCCTGGCTGGCACCCAGAGAACAACCATGGTGAGTGGGGCTTGCAGCTCTGCCTTGCTGCCTCTTGGCCTCTGAACCGGAGAGCGGGAGGCTTTTGCTTCTGGGATGCTTGTGGGGTGTGTGTGTGTGTGTGTGTGTGTGTCTACTCTCTGCAGCAGTGCCTGAAGGGCAGTGAGGTGAGGTGGCGGGCGGACCCAGGATGGAGCGTTGCTGAGCTGCCACCCTTGCAGCCAGGCTCCATCCGGGCCAAGGCGCCTCCTGGCTCGTTTCTCTGGGCAGGCTCCTTCCCCTGCCGTGCAGCTGAGCGACGCTGGGCAGGAGGGAGGGCGTTCCCCTGAGAGAGGCCCTTCTGTCTGCATCTGCAAGAGTGGAGAGAGCTGCCAGGGAAGAGAGAGAGAGAGAGAGAGAGAGAGAGAGAGAGAGAGAGTGGGTGCTCACCCAGGCATGGTGGAGGAAGCCGTCAGGCACTGCTCCCTTCCTAGCCTCGGGCAGGACGGGTCTCATCGGGGATGCCTCGCCCAGCGCCGTTGCTGTCATCGGGGAGATGGGTATTCAAAGGGTTGGACTACATCTCCCAGCGTGCCCCAAGTGGCCCAGCCACAAGCGAGGGGCACAGATCTGCGTGCCGTTGGTCCCAGTTGTTCTTGCCGTGTGCTCAGAGGACAAGCTGGAAGGGAAGCCCCCTCCTGTCTTTGGTAGCTGCTGCCAGGAGGCGTATTTTTCCTGGCCTCGGATCGGAGGCAGGAGGGGGGGAGACGAGGGGCGTTTCGTGGGCAAGTTGCCCCCCACACTTCCATCCCTGGCCTCCCCGGAAGCTTTGACAAGAGAAGCGTTCCGTGTGTGGATTCCGTCTTTCCCCCCTCTCTTCGTGGATGTTTGGGGCAAAGAAGCAAGGCGAGGAATAGAAGGAGCCCTCCCGCTCGGATGTCTACGCAGCAGAAGGATGGAGCCCTTGGCGGAGACGTGGGCCCAGGTGAGCGGGCAGGGCCTGCGCTTCAGGGTCACAGGGAGCCACTGCTGGAGGCGGAAGGGCCACCGCAGGCGAGGGACTCGGCGGGGCTTCCCCCACAAGGGCATCCAGCCCTAGTCTGGTGTGTTGGCTTGTCTGTTGATTTTTGGATTTATAGACCACCAGGTTTACTTCAAAGGACAACTCCAGGCGGTGTACAAGGAAAGTTAAAACAATAAAATCAAAATAACATTTGACATGTATTAAGCAAACATAAAAAACACATAGAGTCAACAGATCATAATAGGGCAGTGATGGCAAACCTCCGGCACTCCAGATGTTTTGGACCACAACTCCCAGAATTCCAAGCCTGTATTGTCAGTGACAAAGGACTGGGAATTGTGGTCGAAAACATCTGGAGTGCCGACGGTTCGCCACCACTGTAATAGGTGGCGAGTAATGTACGACATGGCCAGAAGCCTCATCGTAGAGGCAGATTTTTAAAGGGACATGGCCACAGATGGAGCTGAATGGATGTCAACTGGCCGTTTGTTCCAAAGAGCAGAGGCGGCCACTCAGAAAACCCGGTTTCTTGTAACAGTTTTTCTGGCTTCCCGAGGGGGGTCACCCTAAGTGCCGACGTGAAAGAAGATCTCGTTGGACGGGCATTCATTAATCTAAGGGACAGGCACTCCGTCGTATATTATGAGGCGGAATGACTGAAAGCTGCCCGCAGAAGTGGGTTTCCCTGGAACGGTGGCGGTGTAGGCCAGCTCTGGGCTGACAGAGAGAGGGCTTTGAAGTAGGGAAGATGTCAGGCCTGGTTTCTAATCTCTGCCGAGCCACGGAAGCTCCCTGGGGTGGGTGGGCAGCAGCTCGCTTGCATCTGGATGTGGATTTCTGGCCGGGTCGTCGTGGCGTGAACAGGGTGCTTTGCAGGGGAGGCGGAGGGGGGTTGTTTTCGTCCTCCCGACTGATGGCGACCCTGTGAAGGAAGACTTTCGGAAATCTGCCCTCGGTTGACCTGCTCAGCTCTTGCAAAACCCCACCGGCCAGGCTGGGTTGGAATTTGTGACCCCTTGTTGCAAATAACATCTCTCTCTCTCTCTCTCTCTCTCTCTCTCTCTCTCTCTCAACCCCATCGGGTTTATTTCTGGTCTCGGAGCTGGCTCGGATCAAAGGGCGTTGGAAAAGGAGGCAGGTGGGAAGGGGAGAGCCTTGGCAGTGAGACCTAGGGAAGCGTTCCGCGGAGGCTGAGAGGGCGGGCGGGCGGGCAAGACGGACCCTCGGAGAAGACGCGGCAGAAGCGGGCTCGGTTTGGAAGAGGGGGGCGGAGGGGAGCCCTTTCCAGGACTGCCAGGCTGTGTGCAGTCTTCGTTGTTATCCACGGTTTTCAGGATCTACGGGGTGAAGGGGCTTGGGAGTGATCCCCGGCAGATATGGGGTGGTTATTTGGCAGTCCCCGTGGCCTTCCGGGATCGAAATGGTTGCTGAGGAAAGGGAGTCAAAGGCTGAAGGGAGCTAGAGGTGGTTGGAATGCCCCCTGCAAGCTTTTGGGTCACACAGGCCTGAGAAATGGAAACGTGTCCGGCTCTCGTCCAGCTGCGTTCGTGCTCCTTAGATTTTAGCCTGCGCCCTGCTGCCACTCCTGTTTCACTGAGGACTAGCTGCTTTCACGGGGTATGTTTATTTATTACTAATGGTGGTATTGACATGTTACATATGCAGTTCTCTGAAATCGTGGGCAGTTTGGTTTGTGGGTCAGGACCCAAACAATCGTCTCTCCTTAATGTTTCTCAAGCGCCTCTTTGTCATGAGTCCTTCCTTAGTTGCTTGGCCAGGGTTGGTGGTTCGGCAGCCGGATTCTAACGCTGGTTTTTAAGAGACAGAAATGACCCAGAGTTGCAGCTGCTGAGGCCGGAGAGTGTGGTCCAATTTTGACTCCAAAGGATCACCTAGAAAATTCCTTCTGTCGCATCGTGTTCTGGACACGTGTGCGCCTCTCCTAGGGACATTTCTCAATGAAGCCCGTCCGTGGCTGGCTGGTGCCAAAGGACCTGGAGTTTTCTGCCGCAGATCTGCCTCTGAAGGGAGGAGGGGGGAGACCCACAAGGATGGGCACCTCTGGGAAACCCTTCCAGGGCGACTCAGTTGACCGTACATGGTCCAGGAGTTGCCGTGGCCTCCCATGCGGCTGATATTCGGCGCAGCGGCCTGGCCTGCGGAAAAGTGCCTGCGTGAGTCTGTGCATTTATTAATTGGGGGTGGTTATAAGTTCGCCAGCCTGCAAAAGCTCTGCTCCCACCTTGTTTTACCAAGGCACTCTATTTATACTTGTTTATTTTCATGCAAACATGCACTCCCGCGCACCAGCATTTGTACGTGGAAACAGAACTCAGGCGACCTGCGTTCAGGTCCTTCCTCAGCTGGGGGAGTTTGGGGTGGGGGGTGTCAGGATCAAGCCGCAGGTTGTGCTTTGTACATACCTCCAAACTCTTTAACGGGGGGGGTCACCTGAGTCGAAAGCGATGTACATTTAACTTTTCTAGTGCACTGAGAGGGCTGCTCCAGATCTTCTGTGGTGTCTTTGGAGGACTGGCCGGCAAAGGCTGTTTGGCGTCCCTGGTGGTGTTTTTCTTGCCTTCCCCAGGGAGAGGCTGTGTCTGAAGCCGGGAGCCGGTGGCACCAGAGAGTTCCCCCCCCCCGTCATCCAGACCCCAGCCCTCCGGGGTCTGGATGTTGTTCACCAAAGGGGGCCAGGTGGAGGAACGGAGGGTCAGAAGAGACAAAGCCAGCCTCTTCCTAGGTGGCAGGTGTTGGCTGAGCCTTGGGCCAGATGAGAGATCCTTCTGGTGGCCCAGTTGCCAGTGATTCCCCTGGAAGCCCTGGAGAGGGTTCCTTGGACAGGAGGAGGCCGGGGGGTGGGGGTTAGGGGGCTTGGTTTTGCCCCTGCGGTCCCTCCCCTGCTGCCAGCGTGCCTGGCATTTGAGGATGCCCTTTTTGGGTGGTGGGGGAGGGCTGAATAGGGCAGAGGACCCTTGATCCCAGCTGGGCCCAAGAAAAACCCCGTCACGCTGGCGGATCTGTCCAACGTGTCCCTCGGCCCTTCTCTGATTGCCCTGCCCCAAGCCCCAAGGTACCCTCCTTGCCCCCTGCCTTTTGGGAAAGGGCCTGCGTTTGGGCCTGGGGGCTGTTTCCTCCACCAGGACTCCCTCCCCAACCCTCTCCTGATCCCAGTTGTTGCAGGATCCGTCACCCCCACCACCAACCCCGGGGGCCTTCCCTGCCCCTTCCTCTGGCAGGGCTCAGGCCCAGCTGGGGGTGGAAGGGAGGGGAGGTCAAGCAGGGAGCTACCCAGGTAACCCCCCCCCCAAGTCTTCCTTCAGGGTGGCTGCAGGGCAGCCAGGCGCCTCTGCCTTGGCTCCCGGCTCAGTCTGGCTGGCCATGCGGCAGAGAGAAGGCCAGCCCCCCCCCCCCCGCGTCCTGGGTGTCCCTGCGGGGGCGTGCACCCTGAGCCACACAGCCTGGGCAGCCTGTCCTCTTGCTGGCACATGGGGGTCAGGCTGGTGGGGGGTTGGAGGCTGCAGCCCAGTGAGATCAATCCTGCCCAACCCAACCCCCGAGTCCTCCTACCAGCAAGCCAAACAGGGGACTCCATTTTCTGCACTCCTCTCAGGGAGTCCCTGGCACAGCAGAGATGCTGCCTGCCATTCTCCTCCTCCTCTTCCTCCTCCTCTTCCTCCTCCTCCTTGGAGGGGGGGCGGAGCCTCCATCCCTCCTCCCCCTCCTGTCTTCCCCTCCCCTCCATTGTCGGCAGCTGAAGCCGCCCGCTCACCCGCCCGCCCGTGCTCGCACCTGCCTCCCGGCTGGGCAGGGATGCTCTAGCCCACCTTGGGAGGGGCCCGCCTGCCTGCCTGCCTGCCTTCCTGCCTGCTGGATCTCTCTGGGGCCAGGGGCTAGCGATGCCACTTGCATGTCCCCAGCCCGCCAGCTGCCGCTGCCGCCGCCACCACCAGCAGCGCCTCCCAGGGAAGCAGCCGCAACCATGACTCGGCTGGGCCGCGGCGTCTCCTGCTCCATGCTGAATTGCTTTGTAAGTGGCCCTGCTCCATCTCTCTCTTGGCCACCCCCTTCCCTCCTCCCCTTGCTGGGATGCTGCGCTGCATCTCCTTCTGGGTTTGGGGGTGGGGGCGGGATGGGGGGCCAGGTCAAGGGTCTTCCTGCAACCTGCTTCCCTGCTGCCTCCGGTGCCTGGCCTGCTCAGGCCACTCCCTCCACCCTCGGACTCCCTTCGGCAGGGGCTCACGGTCCCCCTCCCCACCACCACCACCCCCTTGCTTCCTAGGTCGATCTCCTAAGGTCCGCCCCATCTTCCTTGCCTGACCACCACCCCCAACGCCCCACCCCTGACCCTGGGAGGTTGGGGGTCACTGCTGTGGCTGGGTTTGCCTGTCCCACTGAGAGGAGATCCTCCCTGAGCTTGAGGGGACCTGGCATGAGAGAGCCCTTTCCCCACCCCCCACCCCACCCCACCTGGTCTCCCTGGCTCCTCTGGTGCAGAGGCTCCCCGACGTGTGCTTGGATTTTGGCCGTGGGGCTGCCCGGTCTGTCCGTTGCAGCCCTCCCCGCCTCCCCCATGCCTGCAGCGGCGGGGGGGGGGGGGGCAAGACCGGGGGGGGGGGGGCAGGCCCCATTTGGGGTCCCAAAGGGGGGGGGGAGACACAGAAGGGGGATTGTGCCCCTGGGAAACAGGCCTCTTCCGAGAGCGCTTGGGGGGAGGCTTCCCATCCGTGGCGGCCCGTGACCAGCTGCCCCTCCAAGGGCAGATGCTCCATCCTGCACTTCTCCCCTTAGCACACATCCTGCAAGGGCTTTGAGAGATGCCTGGAGGAGGAGGAGGAGGAGGAGGAGGAGGCCAGACGGAGCAGCATCTGGGCGAGGGGACGGAAGGAGTGGAGGGTGTATGTGCACGTGTCCCCCCCCCCCCGGCAAGAGGCAAAGGGCCCCCCGGGTGGACCTTGTGCAGATCCACACACCCCCTCCCCTGCTTCTGCCGTGGGTGCCTGCTTCCCCTGGCCTCGGCCTTGGATGTCCCAGGTCTGTGCAGACACAGGCAGATGTGAGGGGAGGGTGGGGAGCGACGTGACTTACCCTGCAGCGCTGGGCACCGTGATGGGCAAGACAGTGCCCAGTGGGCCAAGGAGCCATAGCTGGGCTGGCGGTGGTGGTGGCAGGGACAGGGCCTGGAGGAGGTGGGAGGTTCACTCGGTGTGTATCTGAGGATCTGAGGGGGGCCACCGTGGAAGGCAGGCGGGTGGGTGACGCCCTGAACTTCACCGCCCAGCAGCGGGAGGGGGGGTCGGGAACAGGACGGTGGGGCAACTCGACCCAGTTTGGACCTGGGCGTCCTGGGGCTTCCTGTCATTCGGAAAGGCCGGCAAAGCTCTTCTTCTGACAAAGGAGCTCCTGCACCGAGGAAGGAGGGCCTGGTCTTGCCAGGACAGAACCGCAGTGGGCACCCCGATGGGGATCCTGGGAGTTGTAGTCCAAAAAGCTCTCCGCCGGGAAGCTCCGGCAGAGCCAAAACAAAACAAAAAGGAGGAAACCCAAGCCACCCCTGGAGAAGGGCGAGAGGCACACACACACACACACACATGCCCGTGCTTTTACGTATGGATGATCTCTGGGTTCCCCCTTGGGGACAGGAAGAGCAAAGCCCCATGGCTGGGGCTGAACTGCAACCCTTGTGGTGCCCCCTCCCCTCCCCTCCCTCCCCTCCCTTCCTCCGTCAACCCATTCCTGTATTTCAGATTTCGACCTCGGTCGTCAGATGCTGAGGCCTCTTTGCCTCTGATGGAGCCCTTTGAACGCCCTGGCTCGGTGTCCAACCCTAACCCCCCACCCCACCCCGATGGTCAGCCCTGAGGCCACAGAAAGAGAGAGAGAGAGAGAGACCCCCTCCCTTGCAGGCTCTGCTTAGTCCCCCTTCCCCTTTTGCAGCCACAGGTCCTTCCTGGCCGGGCTGTCCCCCCCAGGGACCTTTTGCCTTGCCCGGTGGGGTCGGTGCCCACATGGCCACTTCGCCCACCCTCTTGGAATGAACGTCGCACGTGGGTGTGTTTATGAACCAAAGGCGACCCAAACCCAACCGCCTTCACTTCCACGGCCAAAACACCCACTCTATGGGTTGGGCCCTGTCGCCTGGAGGATGTGCAGAGGGTGTGACTTTTGGGTTGGAGGGGGGGGGGGTTCTCCTTCCCACCCAAAGTGCCCTCATGGTAGTAAAATACCCACGTGTCTTTTTTCATGAGTCAAAGGGTTTCCTCTTGAGAGTGGTCCCTTTTTTAAAAAGCAGTTTGTGTATGCGAGGCGAAAGACCCCCTTGGGGTGTCATGGCCAAACAGTGAAAAGGGAGGCTCAACTGTGGGCGGTGTTATTAACCCCCCCCCCCCGCTCTTTAACGCCCTTTCCAAAATCGTTTGAGCCCCTCATTTCCTAAATGAGCCTCCCAAATGCTTCTCTGGTCGTCTTCCACCCTTCTGTCAGGAGTGGAACAAAAGGTACAGATGGAGATCTTTTAAAGAAAGAAAGGGAATTTTTTTAAAAAAAAAAATAACCCGCTAGTTTGGTCTGTTTGGAAGAGGCTGAACTTGGTCGTCTCCTCGTGCTGAATTTCCAGTGAGGGTTGAGGTCATCTCTTTTTTTCCCCCAAAAGAAGGAAGAATTTTAATCTCCCCAAGAAATTCTGGTTTCTGTCCGTGGCCGGAAGCCGACCTCAGAGGTTTCAGCCCTGGAAAGATGGCAGGCAAGCGGGTGGGTCCCTGAGTGGATCGGAGGGGCTTCGGAAACCAGTTTCCACCCAGGCTTTAAAAGAGGTGCCTTTGATATTTCCGCGCGGGACGGAGGGCCAGGGTCCCAGCTTCACAAGGTTTCCACGCTTGGGAGATGAAAAATGCCCACGGAGGGGCTTCCGTGATCACGGGGAGCCAGAGAGAGACCACCACCCCTCTGTGGCTTCCTGGGCTGGCTGCGTTGGGAGAGCGCCGGTGGGACGTGTCCCCGGGTGGCATCTGTGGCGAAAAGGGTTAAAACAAGTATGAATATTTATGACTCTGTTTTGAATAGCCAATCACCAATCAGGTGGGAGTGGTTAAGAATGTTATATATGGGAACCTAATGGGGGGAATGTTCAGTTCAGTTTAAGTTGACTTGAGTTGGGTTCAGTTTGTGTTAGAACTGAGAGGAGTTCAATTAAGAGAGCTGAGAGCCATTTAGATTGTCAGTTGGTCAGGTGGGAGATCTTGCCACTGAAAAGGGTCTGGTTTAGAAAGGAAACACATTATAAGATTTCATGGATGCAGTGCAATAACATCGGCTAAAACTATCAAAATATTGATCATCTAATTGTAAACCAATAAATGTTTCATGTTTGTTTTAAAACTATATTACCTGGTGTGACCTTCTCTCTCAAATACTGTACATATAAATGTCCAGATTAATCTGGTGGTGGCAGCGAGTGAAAACCCAGTGTGTGAAAGGGGCACGTCACAGCATCCACCTCTGAACTAGCCAGCGGCACCTCCTTGGGGGGGGTGTTTTTGGGATGGGGGGGCTCCCGCCCAGGTCCCTTCCATGTCGGCTTCTAAAGCCCTGTCTCCCCTTGGGCTCAATCCCTGCGGTGAGGGGGGTGGGTTATCGTAAGAGCAAAGCCTTTGGCACGGACGGTCCAAAGCCCAGGCCGGAAAGCAGGGTTTGCCCCCTTTGAGGGTGCTTTTGCTTGTTTGGAACCTGCGTCTTCTGAGGTAGAGCTTTGGATATCTTCAACTGTTATCTGGTTTAACCAAACAAAACAGATTGAAAGAAGAAGAAGAAGTCCATTCTTTATATAGAGCCCCTGGTGGGTGAATATATAGGCTGCTCAGACAGTGACAGCCTCAACAGGAAAAGTACAAGGGCCTGGAAATACAAACAAAATGTAAAACGAAAATAGAAGCAAACCCAAAAGCCCAGCAGCTTGCTTTTTTTTAAAAAAATGACGCTGTTTCCATGGAGTTTCAGATACGTCCCAAACTTTGAAGTGTGGGTGGGAGGAGATAGCTCAGTGATGGCGAACTTATGGCACGGGTGCCAAAGGTGGCCCTCGGAGCCCTTTCGGTGGGCACCCGGCATCGCCCCTTCACAGCCACCTGTATACGGGTTAAATTACTGTATTGGCACTTTGCAAAAAAATTAGTGGGTTTTGAATTGCAGTTTGGGCACTCGGTCTCCAAAAGGTTTGCCATCACTGAGATAGCTAGACGACCGGGCTCCTTCTAGGGTGGAAAACGTCCAGGTGGGATGGAAAAGAGAGAGGGTCCCTCTTAAGGAGGGGGCGCCCAAGGTGGGTGGACAGACGGACGGATCGGTCTGGACCCAGCTGTTGTCAAGGAGAGGCTATCTATGGCTTACCTGGCCCGCCTCGAAGGGCTGTCGCTCTCCCCCACAGGCACCGAACCCGGTGACTCGGCTCCTCCGCGGTTGCATTTGTGGTTGGCGGCGGTGGCAGCTGCCCTTCTGGGGAGCAAACCTGCCCCTCCGTTTGTGGTTCGCCTGATTCTCAGATTTCAGGCGTGTAAAGAGAGGGCCGTATTCTGATTGGGTGGGACGACTGCTGACTAGCCGTGGGTGGCTCTGCTCCAAGCAGCTTCCGTCCGAAACAGATTGTGCTGTACTTTCTGCTTATTTTGTCGGCAATTTTTTTAATAGATCCCTTTTAACCGTTGCAATGCTGAGTGGATGGAGGAACGTTGTTTTCAGAAAATACCAGCCATCCCCAGACCAGATCAGTGGAGAAAAGGAGGAGAGGTCCTTCCTCCCTTCCCTGTATTTTTGATTTTTGCGCTCCTCCGCTGGTGGCTCCAAACTGTCTGTAGGATGCTTTCCGTCCGGCTTCTCCGACCTTTTCCCCTCTGTGCCTCTCGCTGGCTTTTCTGAGCTGCAGACCCAGAGGCATGATGTGGTGGGTCAGGGGCCACCTCATCTGAGGGCCGCCCAGGTGGGGTGGTCCATGGTGGGGTTGCGGGCAACCGTCCACCTCGCTCTGCCGGGCATGTGCCACGGGGGCCTCTCTGAGCGCTGGCTGTTGTCTTTTGCCTTGCAGGGTGAGGAAGGGCCCCCGAGCCTGGAGTACATCCAGGCCAAGGACTTGTTCCCCCACAAAGAGCTGATCAAAGAAGAGGACTCATTGCAGGTAAGCCCACCCCGCCTCTGCCCTGCCCTGCCCTGCGGGGAAACCTAGCAGGTGGGGATGCTCTTTGCATTGCAGGCCCTGGAGCCCAGAAGGGGCCAGGGGTTGCCTCTGGATCTTTCCTCTCTAACTCCAAACCTGAAGCTGTGGGAGGAACTAGACCCGGAGGGGGGGGTCTCCCATGAAGTCCTGCAGTGGGAGGACCTTGGAGACACAGCCAGGATAATCAGATTTGCAAATTAAACCCGTTCACCTCCAGCAACCACTCCATCCGGGAACTGAGAACAATCTCATGGGGGTGACAACAGGCCGCTTTCCTCCCTGGAGAGAGCACTCCTTCCAAACGCGTAACTGAGTGTGTCATCCCTTTGCGGCTGTGCGCTTTTCTGCCGGGAGCCGCGAAACTCTGAAAGTTAAACCGCCGGTTGGCGGCAGGCGATGCCCCAAGCGCACCGTGGCCTCCTGGCCACCCAGGCATCAGTCGCCATGGCCTTGACGACCACACGATTCCTAGCATCACTTAGGAATCCATGTGGGCGCCTCAGGACAAGGGGTGACAGGGACGGTCGTCAATTATTTTACCAAATAACAGTTGGAATCCTGTTAGTTGTTTCTGCCACCCTAAGTGCTCTGCGGCATAAACCGCCTTGGGGGATCTTCGCCAGGGTGGGCGTGAAAGTGCCGTTTGGGGCTCTGTGTCTCCTTCCGTATCTTGTAGCTTAACGTGAATTGGATTTACTCCTTTGAACTGTGCCGGGTCGTCTCTGCCTGGCCTTCAAAGGCTCAACATGTCTCCCGCTCCCTTGTCTCGGTGGAGATATTTAAGGAAATCACATATTGATTGGGTTAATTGGCCTTCTAGTTTCCCCAGAAGCTTAGAAGGCGGAGCGTTCCACCTCTTAGGGAAAAAAAGGGGTCGTTGGCTTCTGAACAGAGGAGGATCAGCGTGAAGGCTGCTCTCTTAGCCTGGGTTTTTTATTAAGCAAAGGACCTCGTCCCCTCCATCAAGACCAGCTCAAAGAGAATCCCCCAACCACCAGTCCTGGGCTCTTGTGCTTCCATGCTTTTTTAAACATTGCCTGACTTGTCTGTGGGATGTACCCCGTGTAGGAATGCTGAAGAGGGCCATTTCAAAAAAAAAAAGTGTCCATAGAGACCCTTCCAGTTTTGCTTGTTGGTCTTTCAGGCACTGGGAAGGATGCTAAGAATGGGGAACTGGCCCTTGACAAAAAGGAGGGTGGGGATGGTTTACCCCACTGGGTTTCAGGGGGCTGCAGGTGTCCCTCCCCAAAGGCCAGATTCCATGTTTCCCTCCTCCTCATGCTTAAAGGGAAATAATTGCAGCTCAGAGCTTCTCCTGTCTCTTGGAGGGAGGGGGGGTCATTTTCCACTCCAGAGCTTTGCTGGCACCTCTTGGAGGAGAACCCTGAAACTTTCCCCTTCGGCTGGCTTTTTTTATTTTTTATTTTTTTTGGGGGGGGGGCATGGCAGGAATATAATAATAATAGCTGTTGTGGGTTTTCCGGGCTGTTTGGCCATGTTCTGGAAGTTTTTCTTCCTGATGTTTTGCCAGACTCTGTGGCAGGCCTCTTCAGCAGGCAAGGAGTTCAGGGAACTAGGAGTTCTCCCTATGTTCTTCACTCTATATCCCAGAGCACAGAGAGAAACTCCTAGTTCCCTGAGCTCCTTGCCCTCTGAAGATGCCAGCCACATAGACTGGCGTAACGTCAAGGGGGAAAAAACTTCCAGACCATGGCCAAACAGCCCGGAAAACTCACACCAGCCATCCGATCCCGGCCATGAAAGCCTTCCGGAATACATAATAATATTAATTTGGAGGTCACTTTTTGTGCCTCTCTTGATTTAGTCTGGAAAAAAGGCGCCTGAGGGGGGATATGATTGAGACGTACAAAATAATGCAGGGCATGAGTCAAGTGGATAGAGGGAAGCTTTTCTCCCTCTCACAAAATACCAGAACTTGGGAACATCCACTCAAATTGAGGGCTGGGAGAGTAAGAACAGACAAAAGAAAATATTTTTTCACACAGCGCGTTGTTAGTCTGTGGAACTCCCTGCCACAGGATGTGATGATGCCATCTGGCCTGGATGCCTTCAAAAGGGGATTGGACAGATTCCTGAAGGAAAAGTCTATCCCAGGCGACAAACCATGATGGAGATGTGTCATCTCTAGGCTTAAAACCTGGATACTTCAAGGACCAGATGCAGGGGAGTGCTATCAGGAGACAGAGATCTAGTCTCGTGCGCTCCCAGAGGCATCTGGTGGGGCCTCTGTGAGATACAGGGAGCTGGACTAGATGGGCCTTTGGCCTGATCCAGCAGGGCTCTTCTTCTGTTTTTCTGTTGATTTGACCCATAGCCAGCTTATGTGACCTTTGCAAAACCATCCTGGATCTGAGGAAGGGCTCCAGCCAGCCAGGGGAAAAAGAGAGATGAAGTCTTATTTTGAGCCAGGTGTCTGTGTGTGTGGGGGGGGGGGGGGGGTTAATGCAACATGTGCATGAACCATGGGAAATGGCCGCAGGTAAAGAAGGGAGCAATGGAAGGCCTCCTGTTGGCTTCCGTTTGAACACCTCTGACCTCGGTCCATTTTGCCACATTGGGGTGGGGGTGGGGGGGCACCCGGAGTGGTTTACAAGCCCGAAGGCCTCCTGCGATACGATTTTGTTTCTGTCTTCTCTCAAAGAGAATAAAATCACATTTCATAGCATTGCTTCGACGATGCAGCCAATCCGTCTCTAAAAGTTTTTTTTTTAAAGAAAAACAACAATAAAAACTCTCAAAGCCCGTAGGAAGAAGCGGCAACCCAGGATTATTCCTTGCAACCACCAGAAAACTCATCTCTCCCCCCACCCCCAACCCCAAACCCAGTTGCCGTGTGACAGTTTCACAGCCCTGGCACAGTTTTGCAGAAAACCCGGAGCTTTTAAGCTTTCCTCGCTCACCTGCAAAAAAAAGGACATCTATTTTTAACCATCCAAGGAAGATGCTGCTTTGATGCTTCGGCAGGAAAAACAAACTGGCCCAGGTTGTCTTGTACTCCAGGGAGAGGCAGCCAGGCAGCCGGAACTGTCTGTCTGTCTGTCTGTCTGCCTGTCTGTCTTTGCAGGATCCCCTCATGGCTCTCTTTTTAGAGTAGCCCCTCCCCCAACCTTTTGAAGGAAAAAAAGAAGAAGAGGCTTTTTTAAAAAGGTGCCGTTTACATCCTTAAAAGCCACGATTTAAAGCTAAAGATGAGGAGGAGGCCAAGGTGGCTTTCACCAATTAAAAGGCGATATAGAGAGATCTAGAAGGGCTAAGTCTGCCAGAGCTGGATCAACCGAACCATAAGAAGCAAAAGAGGGGCCAGAGCAAATTCAGAGCTGCAAGGAACCTGGAGTGGGCCGTCTTGGGGGGGGGGGAGAGTGTTTGCTGGCCAGGGGGAAGGAGAAGGCGGCGCTGACGGTGCTGGGCTCTTTGGCAGGTCCCCTTTCCTGTTCTGCAAGGAGAAGGCGTGGAATACCTGGGCCATGCAGCCGACGCTATCATTGCCATCTCCAACTACCGGCTCCATATCAAGTTCAAGGACTCCGTGATCAATGTAAGCCCAGGGGCCACCTGGGTGGAGCGCCCTGGCCCCTCTCTCTCCTCTGGCTCCTCTTGTCCTCCGCTTGAGCCTCCCTCCCGGGTGGGGGGGTTCCCAAACCCACCCACCCACAAGGCTGCTATGCCCCTTGCCTTCTGCTATGGCTGGCTCCCGCCTAGGGCCCAGGCTGTGCCTCCGCCCTCCTCCTCCTCCTCCTCCTCCTCCCCTGAGCCGCCCAGTGTCATTTGGAGGCAGCCAGGGGCCTGCAGGAGCGGGTTGGGTGGGTGGCGCTGATGCCCTCCCTCTCTTTCCCAGGTGCCTTTGAGGATGATGGAGAGCGTGGAGAGCCGGGACATGTTCCAGTTGCACATTGTCTGCAAGGACTCCAAGGTCATCAGGTAGGAGGAAAAGGAGGGCCACCTTCCACACGTGTGTGTGTGTACCTGTGTGTGTGTGTGTGTGTGTGTGCGCGCGCGCGCGCGCGCATGCCAAGTGCCCCCTTCTTTGTCCATGCTTCCCAGCATGAGGACGCTTACGGTTGCAGATTAGTGGCCTAGGGGGACAAAGTCCCCACCCCACCCCGGCCTCCTGGTGCCTGACCTGTTGCAGACAATATGTGGGACAAACTCCAAGGTCCTTGGACCGAGACATCTGTCCTTCCTCCTGCTGGGCCCAGATGGACACACACAGAACTCTTCCAACATAAAGGCATAAACTCATAAAGCAGGCATGTCCAAAGTCAGGCCCGGGGGCCAAATGCAGCCCATTTTCACATTCTGAGCGGCCCGCGGCTTCTCCCCAACGGCTCAGCCTGTCATGCATCCCCAGCTGGCCCCTCCCCATACTGGATGGAGACATCTGCTTGCAGATTTAAAGTTTGCCTGCCCTCCCTGCCTCTGTCCACCCCCAGCCACCCGCCCAGCCTACCTGCCCCCAGCTCCGTTGCTGCAGCTTCCTCCCCGCCTCCTTGCATGTCCTAGAGGTTTGGCCAAAGTCTGGTCCAGGGGCCAAATGTTGCTGGATGGTGGGCCCCCACACATTTTCACCTCACCAAATCTGGCCCTCCTTGCAAAAAGTTGGGACACCCCTGCATAAAGGGTCCTTGCTGTCTACCAGAGAGAGAGAGAGAGAGAGAGAGACTCTCCCGGGGGAGGAAGGTTCTGTTTCTCCCACTGCTTGCAGCCAGGCAGGCATCGCTCATTAGCTTAGTTGTGTGTGGGGGGGGTCTGCATAACAGTGAGCCCCTCGTGAAGGACAGGGTTTTGCTTCTACAAGCATTTGGGGCCCTCTCCCATTGGGAGATCCACCGGCCTTTTCCTCCTCCTCCCTCCCTCCCTCCAACTACATGACTCCATGTCCATGGAGTTTTCTTGGCAGGAATCCTGGAATGGCTTGCCAGTTCCTACTCCAGGCGCCTACAACGCCTGGCATTCCCTGGCGGTCTCCCATCCAAGTACTAACCAGGGCTGACCCCTGTTTAGCTTCGAAAATCAGGTGATATCAGATGCGCTTAGGGCATCTAGGCTTACCCATGTGCATTGAGCCGCTCCCCATGTGCCTGCCTGTGCCGTTTTGCAGGTGCCATTTCTCCACCTTCAAGCAATGCCAGGAGTGGCTGAAGAGGCTGAGCCGGGCCATCGCTCGTCCCACTAAACCGGAGGACCTCTTTGCCTTCGCCTACCACGCCTGGTGCCTCGGGGTCTGTGCCGACGAGGAGGACCAGCACGCCCACCTCTGCCGCCCAGGTGAGTCCCCGGGGACACACACACACACACACACACACACACACACACACACACACACACACACACACACACACACACACACCTTCCTGCTGCTCCAGTGCCACACCACGGGCTTGGTACAGCCCGGCCCTTGGAAGGTGGAGTGAGCAGCAGTGGTTTCGGTCGGTCATCTAAGCCTAAGGCTCTGGGCGGTGGAGCTCTGTGGTCCTGCCGTCTTTGTGCTTTCTACCTTTCATCATTTCCACGCACTCCTGAGATTTCCCGGCTGGTGAAATGTCTTCCGTTTCCCCAGCATGAAATCCCGCACGTAATTCCTTAGATCCTGTGCAGGAATCGAGGTCGTCCTCCACGGACTTCCATGCAATCCCCTTGCCGGTCCTTTCCAGGCTGTTAACGGGGATCGGGGGGGGGGGGGGGGCTTCCAGTGGGAACGGACCAGCTTGGGAGCCTGAAATTGAGGCGAGCAGCCACATCGGACATGCCAGTCCTGGGAAGGAGAGTGCTCGGCACAAGCAGGGCAGGGCCATCAGACCTGATCCTGCACAGGACATAAGCCGGAGGGAGCAGGCAGAGGGAAGTCAGGGGTTCACTGGCTAGTGTTTCTCCCCAATGCTGATCTGGGAAACCTCTCTGTCCCCTGGAAGATCCGGGGGGGGGGGGTGCGGTCAGGACCCCATGAATTGCTGGCATCAAGAAAATTGCAGTTCCATGTCGACATCCTTATCATTCATCCCTTCTGTGCCTTTCAACAGCACGAGGTGCCCAGAATTCTTCTTGGTCTTGTTGATGTTTCTTTGCTGCCCTTCCTCCTTTCCTCCCTCCCTCCCTCCACCCCTCCCCCAAAAACAGGAGACCACGTGAAATTCCGCTTTGAGACGGAGACGGCCCGGATGGGGTTCGACCTGCAGAACGCCTGGCGGGTTTCCGACATCAACAGCAACTACAAGTGAGCCGCCCCTTGCTTGGTCTTCTGGGGTGGGTGGGGGGAGGAGGAGGAGAAGGAGGAGGAGGAGGAGGAGGAGAGGGGCAAACCCCACCGGGAAGGAACACCCGTCCTCCCAGCAGACTCAAAGGAGCCTCTTCCACATCCACCGGGGCAAACGGAGGCACAGGGCACCTACTGCCGTTCTGGTTGCAAAGGTGCAGACCGGTGGCTTTTTGGCCTCAGAGAGCTTTCCTGCCCCATGCCGGTGTGCCCCCGTCCCATGGCCAAGACCTCGGGCGGAGGCAACATAGAGGAGCACTCCCTCCTCCTCTTCCTCCTCCTCCTCCTCCTCCTCCTCCTCCTCCAACTCCAACTCCTTAAACCTTTTGGTGGGATGGGGCAGCCCTGCCGTGGAGAGCAAAGGGCCTTGGGTGCAGCTGCATCCCCTGGAGCAGCTCTCGGCCGATGATGGGGTGGCGGAGAGGGCAGAGAAAGGCTTTGGAGCAGGGGCTGCTCGCCCCTCCAGGCAGGGGAAATGGGAGGGGTTGCATCCGAGGCATGAAGGCTCAGCATCCCTGCTGCTGGCTGGCTGGGATCTGAGCAGAGGCTGCTGGGAGCTTCTTCCACTTGGTGGGGGTGGGGTGGGGGTGGGGGACCCCGCGGCCGTGGCTCTTGTTCCGTGGCCGAGCGTTGAGAGCCGCCCTCCTCGCGTCCTTCCCTGCCCAGGCTCTGCACTAGCTACCCGCAGAAGCTCCTGGTGCCAGTTTGGATCACGGACAAGGAACTGGAGAATGTGGCTTCCTTCCGCTCTTGGAAGAGGATCCCGGCAGTTGTGTACAGGTAACAGAATCCGCCTCTCCTCTCTAACGCGGGCGTTGTTTCGTGACTTGGGCTCCCATCGGCCACTGCTGGTGCGACAGGTACCCAAAGGCGGCAAAAAAAAAGTCACAGAGCCATTGACAGCTGCCAAAAAAACCAAAAACGTTCCTCCTTGGGGGGGGGACAGACCGTCCATCCCCTTCTCTCTCGTTTTCTTAACGAAGATGGCCAGGCACCAGGGCTGTGTCCGGGGCCTGTTTATTCACTGGGTCCATCCCGGTCAGCCGGTCAGAAGGCTGTCAGCTGAAGCGGATACCTGGAAGCTAGGACCTGACACTGAGGACGCCAGGAATCCTGGCCAGTCTGACCAGGAGCTTGGGAGATTTAGGCTCCTTGATGGCTTTCAAAATCAGATCGGGAGAAGCTTTGCTTTTTGAAAGCTTCGGAAGCCTCTCTTAGAAGCATGATTTTTTTAAAAATCCCTGGAGTCGTTTTCTGATCAGCTTCAGGTTCCCCAAGCCGTTTGGGTTTTGACTCAGAGAGAGGCGTCTTCGGGAAATCCCAGGACTGTCCCCCCTCCTGCTTCTCCCTTTCCCACGGCGAGACACAAGGACTTGTGTTTGCTGTTTATCGCGTGGATGCTGCCTGGGGATTCCCCAGCTCAGCTCCCCCCCTCCCTCCCACAACTGGCCACTACAACTCCCATCCTACCCCAACCAGCATGCCCAGTGACTGGAGGCTGCCCAAATGTGGGAAGGCTCGTTTCTGCCCTGAGCGCCCTTGATCCTTCCTCGTGCTCCACGCGTGGACTTGGAGGGTCAAACCCCCCCCAACTTGGGAGGCGTCTGTGCCCCCCCCCCCAAAGCGGAGACCAGCTTTGGGGGCTTCGAGACCAGCGAGGGCTGCCTCTTCTCCTCTTCCAGGCACTTGCGCAACGGAGCCGTGATTGCCCGCTGCAGCCAACCGGAGATCAGCTGGTGGGGCTGGCGGAACGCGGACGACGAATACCTCGTCACCTCCATCGCCAAAGCCTGTGCCTTGAACCCGGGGCAGAAGGGGGCCGGGGGGACCCCGCATTCTGGGCTCGCCAATGGGAACGAAGCCTGTGACGCTGGATTTGGTAAGTGTGGGTGGCCTCTTCCTTTCCCTCTTCCTCTGTGGCCCCGGGCAGTTACGTGGCCACCTCCAGTGACCAACCAAGGCATTTATTTATTTATTTGTTTGTTTGTTTCATTTTTATACCACCCATCTTCCAACAGGAACTCTGGGCGGTTTACAAACTAAAAACATCAATGAACAAGAAGAAAAAGAGGGAGAAAGCCCTAAGCAAGATGCATCAGGGGGCAGGGAGGGGGGAAGATCAAATTTAAATAACTTAGATTAAAATAAATTAAAGGTCGCCATATGCCTCCCTGAAAAGCATGGTTTTCAAAGACTTTTTGAAGGTGGGCAGGGACTGTGCAAGGCGCAGCTCACTAGGAAGGTGGTTCCAAAGGGAGGGGCCCATAACAGAGAAGGCGCGGTTGCGCGTGGCCGACCTCCGCGCCTCCCTAGGAGTGGGCCCCCTGAGTGAGCACGCCTGCCACATTCGAGTGGGTCTGGCCTCAGCTGACCTCTGGGAGATACGCTCCGACAGGTATTCAGGGCCCAAGCCGTGGAGGGTTTTGAAAACCAAAACCAGGACCTTGAACCGTATCCGGAGGGCCACAGGCAACCAGTGCACGTGGGCCAGAACTGGGATGATGTGCTCGTATTGACGAGCATCCGCCGCCAGTCTGGCCTCCGCGTTCTGTACCCGTTGGAGTCTCCGGATAAGGGTCAAGGGCAACCCCACGTAGAGTGTGTTACAGTAATCAATCCTCAATATCACACCTTGTGACTTGAGAGCCCTGGCTCACCCAATAGCACAGAAACCCGCCCTCCTTTCATACCCTAGGCACCCATCAGTCGTCTCCAAACAGATCCGCACCCCACCCCACCCCACCCCCCGTGCCCCAGTGCCGAGGCATCTGCAGAAACCAGCCATCTCCTTTCCCTCTTCTGCTCCTCCCTCCTGGCCCCACAGGAGGGGCTCCCTGGCGGCTTAGATTTTCTCCCTCTTGAAGGCTGAAACTAGATGGAGGATTCCAAGCCCGCTGCCTGTCCTTGGCCTAAATCCGTCAAGAGCAGGAGAGCCAAAGAAAGCAAGGTCTGCTCTGGAGGGCTGTTCTGCCACCAGAAGAAAAGGCCAGGTCCTTGGTTCATGTCCAGGCTCTGCAGAGAAAGCAGCCTTGGGGGAAAACAGGAGGAGAGGAGATGTTTCTGTGGTATCCGGCTGTGTTGGGCAGGACCTGATGGCCGGCGGGCTTGCCTCCTGCCTCCCTCCCTTAGCAGAGGTTTATCATTGACGAAGGGCTTGTCCTTTCTTCCCAGGATCTTGGATTGGGTTCCGTTCCCTTCCCTGAGCATTGCGTTGCCAGTGAAGAGTGCCCAGCAGCCCGGCCTGTTCCAGATGTTTCGGGGCCGGTCCCGCGGCTTTTTCCCGCTGGCCCCGTTCACGGGAGGGCTTAGGCCAGGCATGTCCAAACTTCGGCCCTCCTGATGTTTTGGACCACATCTCCCAGAATTCTAAGCTTAGATTGCCGATGGCAAAGGACTGTGGGAGTTGCGGTCCAAAACATCTGGAGGGCCAAAGTTTGGACATGCCTGGCTTAGGCTGTTCAGAACATCCAGAAGAGAACCCCTGGTTTGCAGGGGGGGAATGCCATGCGAGCCGGGAGAATTCCAAGGGGGTTGATATTCTTATTTTCTTTCCTCCTAGACTCGTCCCTGACGGCGTGCTCGAGCGCAGAGTGCTCAGCCACCCCTCAGAAGCTGCTGATCCTGGACGCCCGCTCCTACACAGCCGCTGTCGCCAACCGGGCCAAAGGAGGAGGCTGTGAGTGCGAAGGTAGGGGCGGCAGAAGCCGGGAGGGAGGAAGGGAAGGAGGGAGAACCAACTGGGGGGGGGGACTGGGTTGCCACCGGGCCCCTCGCCTCAACCCAGAGGGGGGTGTAAGCAGAACACCTCTCTCTGGCTTCTTCAATCTGACAAAGACTTTGGGAGGAGGAGCAGGAAGGAACAGCCCTGGGCTTTGGGAGGAAGCAAACCCATATCCTTGCCACGGGACATTAATGTATGGTTTTGGAAACGAAACCGGAGGGGGTGTGTGTGTTTTCTTTAAAGAACTGGAGGCCACACCGATCCCCTAGAAGGAACCAAAACCCACCTCTGGGGGGGAAAATTTTGCAAGGCTTAACAAGACCTTCAGGAACTGGGTGGGTTTATCAGTTCTGTACCGTCAGTCTTCCTTAAAGGTTGAAGGGGGGTGGGGCGGGCCAGGCAGAAGGACCAGGGGTGGGGTTGTTGTTGTTGCTACCCGGAGGTTCCCTGTAGGATAAGTGAGCTCTTTGGGTGAGGAGGTGGGGCTGGGTGTAGGTGTGTATGTGTCCAGGCTCCTGCTCAGGATGCTCCCTCTGAAACTGCCAGGCATTCTCGCCTTTATCGTTCCCTTTCAGAATATTACCCCAACTGCGAGGTGGTCTTCATGGGCATGGCCAACATCCATTCCATCCGCAACAGCTTCCAGTACCTACGGGCCGTCTGCAGCCAGATGCCTGACCCCAGCAAGTGAGTGTGCCCTGTCAGCGTTGGTGGGTGGGTGGGTGGGTGGGTGTGGGACAGAATGCTGTTTCGCCTCTGGCCCCGGGGATGCTGGGCAACAGGATGGATCAGGAAACGCCTTCTGCTGGAAGGAGACCAGCAGGGGTGGCAGTCCCGGACTCAGAGTGATGCAGAGGCTCTGGCTCCAAGACAGCAGCCTCCCTTCCTCTTGGCAGGAGGGAGGAGGCGGCCCAATGGGGGTGCCTTGTGTCGATGTTGGCAGAAATGGCCCTGGGTGGGGGGGACTTGGGACCTCCTCTCTGGCTGGTGCAGGATTCCTTCCATCAGCCGGAAGCTTCACGGGCTCCGTTGCCTCCCTTTCCCCCCTCCTGCCCCCCACCCCCCGGTGCCCTTCCCCCCCCCCTCCAGCTGGCTGTCTGCTCTGGAGAGCACCAAGTGGCTGCAGCACCTGTCCGTCATGCTGAAGGCCGCTGTGCTGGTCGCCAGCGCCGTGGACCGTGAGGGGCGCCCCGTGCTGGTGCACTGCTCCGACGGCTGGGACCGCACCCCGCAGATCGTCGCCCTGGCCAAGATCCTCCTCGACCCCTATTACAGGACGGTGGAGGTAGGGGGTGCCCCTCGGAAGCAGGTTGGGACATGGGGGGGCAGGCAGGGGAGGACAGACCCGTCGCTCTCGGGAAATGTACGGCGAGTGTGACAGGTACGCAGGTACGACATGAGTGAGGCGTTCTCCCGCCTGCAAGGAAAAGAGGTGTCTTGGTGCGTCAAAACGCCGTTTTGTGGGGAAGTAGACCGCTCTGCCTCCAAGAGAGGATGAAAACGGCTCCTGCTTTTTTTCACTTGCAGCATCAGCAAACTATTTTTAAAAAGACAAGATTGTACCACACCACAAACCTTATCCTTCTGTGAATGTTTCAACCGAAGAAAGTAGAGAAATGAGAGATCGGGGGAGAAGCAGCACAGAATTGGTCCTCTCTCCCCAGCGGAGAGAAACCTTTCAGGATGTTTTGTTCTTACTTTGCAGGATTGAAATTAGCAGAAATGATTAACCTGCCTTTCCCCACCAATTTGTTTATTAGATTTCTATACTGCCCATCAGGCCACAGGGCCATGCACTCGGTGGTGCTCCCACTTAACGATAATTAGGTGGAGAATTCAGTAAAGGCACAGAACAGGAAACTCAAGTAGAAATAAATTAAAAGGACAGCATGCAAGGGTATAGAAAGGCATTCCTAAAAGTACAGTGGACCCTTGTATAACAAACTGTATAACATAAAATCTGTACAACATAAAAAATTCCAGAGATAGGGGAAATTTGCTTAACAGAATCGCCTATGGGGCAAATCCGTACAACATAAAAATGAGATCACTCCGTTTTCAATGCATTCCTACGGGAATTTGTATAAAGGAAAATTTGCTTAACATAATTTCATTTGGAATGAATTAATTCCTTTATGCAAGGTACCACTGTAATAAGCTGACCAGCTGGAGGCAACCCTGGCTGGCCTCTGGAGGTGACCAGCAGCCAAAAGGCCATTTAAATTTTTAAAAGGGGGTTTATTTTTTGTGTTGGTGTTGCTGTTTGTTTGTTTGTTGCTAGCTGAAGGACAGCAGGAAGGGTGGAGCTTCGGTTCCATTCATAGGTCCTTCAGGTAGCTAGATCCGGGCATTGACCTTTGCAGGAGGCGGGGGGGTGGCAGTTCAGGGGGTGTTTCTCCCTATAGTTAGTGAAGCCATCTCAGGGATGGGTCTGTGGTCTTGGGCAGCCATTGGGAGCATCCTGCTTCCTCCAAGCCCTTGTCACTCCCCAAGGTTGCCCGTTGTGTCCTTTTAATCGCCAGGGTTTCCAGGTGTTGGTGGAATCGGACTGGCTGGATTTTGGCCACAAGTTTGGCGACCGCTGCGGCCACCAGGAGAAGGCGGAGGACCAGAACGAGCAGTGCCCGGTCTTCCTGCAGTGGCTGGATTCCGTCCACCAGCTGCTCAAGCAGTTCCCCTGCCTTTTTGAGTTCAACGAAGCTTTCCTGGTAAGACCGCCGGCCGGCAGGAGAGAAAAGCCCCCACAGTTGGCGACCCCTGGCTGTGGGGAAAGTGTTTTGGGTTCTTGCTCAGGAGATGGTTCAGTAGGGTGGCCCACACCTGGGCATTCTTAATGCTGTGGCGCTCTTTACTTTCTGGCCTGTTCTCTTTTTTTTTTTGGTAAAGCTGCTCAAGCTGAAATGCTTGTGAGTCAGATCTCTCCTTTTTGTCATAGAGAAGGAAAACGTTGGCCCCACTGGTCGGGCCGAGTTTTTGTAACTTCCAGTATTTTGTGGAGCACGCGTTTTCCTCTCAATCAGAGCTTGCGCAGAACGGTCGTTGTCTGAGAACCAGATAGAACCCTAGAGTTGGAAGAGACCTCAAGGGCCATCTAGTCCAACCCCCTGCCATGCAGGAACCCCCATCACAATGATGGGGGAGAACTGCTTTTTTTTTGTAGCACACGGATCAGGCAGGGCTGTGCCTTCCAGGGGCGGCCAGCTTGGGCGGACCAGAAGGGGCTGTGAACAAGCTTTAGCTCACCTCGTGATGGGATCCGTGCTTGGGGCCGTCGCAACCCCCTTCAGGCCCCCTTTGCCTGAGTAGGTGAAATCACCCAGGCAGCCTTTCCGTCCAGAGCCTCGTTAGGGACATTCCAGAGCTAAGCCTGGTTTTTTGGGGGGTCCGTGATGTCTGGCGTCTCAGGGGTTCCTGCTTAGGACGAGGGACCAAGAGCCCGGATTCAGACCTTACAGAAAGGCGGCTCTTCCTTTTGAGTTTCTCCCACTGATGTGAACCAGGACTGAGCAGACGTCGGGGATTCCTCCGACCCCGTCCGGAGACTCCTTTGGGGCTGACCTAGAGCTTCCGAAAGCCAGCCGGAGAGTCAGTGGTGGTGGTGGTGGGGGGACATTCTCCCCCAGGGAGAAGTTCGCCTCCAGGGGGAGGGGTCCCTGACCAGCGTCCTTCTCTGGGCGGCTGCAGGTGAAGCTGGTGCAGCACACTTACTCCTGCCTCTACGGGACGTTCCTCGGGAACAGCCCCTGCGAGCGGGACGGGCACAACATCGCCAAGCGCACCTGCTCGGTCTGGTCCCTGCTGAGAGCCGGCAACAAGAACTTCCATAACCTCCTCTACCTGCCTGGCAGTGAGCAGGTGAGCCGGCTTCCCCCTGGCATCGGAGGCGGGAGGGTGGGGGGGGTGCACGGGCGAGGTGCCCGGGGGCGCTTCCTGGTCTTGATATGGCTCTCCTCCTCCCCCGCCAGGTGCTGCATCCCGTGTGCCACGTGCGAGCGCTCCACCTCTGGACCTCGGTGTACCTCCCTGCGTCCTCCCCGTGCCCCCTGGGAGAAGAGGGGATGGGCCTCTACCTGCCCGCAGGAGCTCAGAGCCAGGAGCTGAGCAGCCGGTCCCTGGACAGGTAGGGGGCACCGGGATGACTGGGGGCCGTCTTCCCGCTGGGGCTGGGGCCTGTCCTGGAGAGCCAGGCCCTTCCTCAGTCCACAGCGGAGGGTGCCAAGCGCAGGGTCCAGGCAGACGGAAGGGCAGGATCTCCCTCTTGGAGCTTCTTGGCTTTTGCAACGTCGTCGTACAAGAGCGGCCCCTCTGGGACCCTCACATACAGCGGTGGCTCCATGTGTTTCATCAACGGACCCAGAGAGGAACAGAGGAGGGAGGCCAGTTGGGCAGGGAAGGAGGCATCAGTCCCACCACCACCACCACCCTTGCCTCCCTCTGCCTTGAGAGGGCAGGCCCGGACTGCAGACTCATTTTGCCCTCTGCATGCCAGCAAGGAATGTCCAGAGGCAGCCTGGCCAAGCGCAAGCCCTCCTCCCTGTCCCATTTCCCGGCTCCTGCACCTGACTTGCCCCCTCTGGTTTCAGGTTGCCAAAGACTCGGTCCATGGATGACCTTCTCTCCGCCTGCGACCCTGGCAGCCTGCTGACCCGCACCTCCAGCGACCCTAATCTGAACAACCACTGCCAGGAGGCCCGGGTGGGCCTGGATCCCCGGCTGCCCAACGCGGAGGAAGAGGAAGAGGAGCCCACGGCTGCCAGGGAGCTGCCCGGCGAGGAACCGCCTCGGACATCTGAGCAGCAGCCGTGGCAGGAGGGTCACCCCCTGGATCCCACCGACCGTGGGAAACCGTCCCCACAGGACCGGGGGCTCTCTCGGACCGTCGGCGGCCCATCTACTGAAGCAGAAGAGACCAGCAGGGCTTGCCTGGAAGCGTCGGATGGCGCCCAGCTGGCCCCAAATGCTGCTTCTGGGGAGAAGACTCCCTTCAGCAACTCGTCCCAAACGGAAGAGCCGCCAGAAAGGTTTCCCTGCGGCTCCAGGAAGGACGGGCCGGTCATCCCAGAGTCAAATGGCACGTGGGACCTGGTTGAGCCCTCTTGCCCAGGGCCCTCCCTGCAGCTGGAGGGCCCCAGCCAGACCCAGCCAGCGCCTGGCGCCCCCAAGGAAGAGGCCCACCCCGGGGGCCTGAAGGAAGAGGGGGTCCGGAGGGGTAGCCCCAGGGCCGGCGAGGAGGGAGGCCAGCCGGGGAAGGGCCCGGCCGAGTGGTGGCGCAAAGGCGTCTCTCAGAGCCAGACGAGCGAGTTCTCCCTCCTGGGAGCCAACTGGGACAGCTTCCAGGCCCTGGGGGCCTCCCTCCCTGGGGGTGACGCCGGCCTTCCTCCTCCCCCTCCTCCTCCTCGCCGCCTCCTCTCCTACTATAGCTGCTGCAACAGGCGGCCAGGCGGGAGGCCCTTCTGGGCCACGGGACTCTGCCTCAGCGGCCAGTGGCCTTCCAAGGACGGCGGCAAGCCCCACGGCCTGGCTGGGAAGCCCAGCAAGCCCTGGCTGACCGGCCCCGGGAAGGCGGCGGCCCCGGGGCCTAAGCACGGGGTCCTGAGCAGCAGCAGCAGCAGCAGCAGCAGCAGCCCGCCCCCGGGGGCCCCTCCCTACCTGGAGGATGATGGGCTCCCCTTCCCCACGGACGTGATCCAGCACCGGCTGCGGCAGATCGAGGCCACCTACAAGCAGGAGGTGGAGCAGCTGCGCCGGCAAGTGCGGGAGCTGCAGCTGCGCCTGGACATCCGCCATTGCTACCCCCCGCCCGCAGAGCCCCCCGTGGACTACGAGGACGACTTTGTAAGTGGCACCACCAAGCCCCTCTCTTTGCAGGGGGGGACGTCATCCCCGGCTTCTCCCCCAGAGAGGAGGTGCACCAGAGAGGAGCCCCTGAGGGTCTTCGAGCGCAGCCCCCTCTCAGTTGTGGGTCCCACAGCTACAGGACACACACACACACACACACACACACACACACACACAGAGTGGCTTCCTCCTGACCCCTGCTGCCCCCAATGTTGGCCCACCTTCTGAGGCAGCTGGTTCTGGTGCAGAACAGCCATTAGTTCCAGAAAGCTCTTCCTGCTCTTGAGTCCACCTATTGTAATTCTGCCTACACACACACACACACACACACACACACGCCCCCTTCTGCTCTTGGTCGGACACCAGAGTCCCCCCTCTCCCCACCGCCAAGGCTCAGGGGTCTTGGATGCCTCCATGTTTAAAGACCACCCCCCTACCCCCCATGCCAAATGGGGACAGGGCTGCTCAATGCCCCCAGGGCTCTCAGGCAGAGGGAGAGGTGCTTCCTGCCGCCCTCTGGGCGTGAGGGTTCCCTGTCTCTCCTCTGGGGAAGCCGGGGCTGCAGAGAGAGAAGTTGTTCGAGTTGTTTACTTCGCAATTTGTGGTACATCGCCCGGAGTTCCCGAGGGAAAGTCGGGCGGCCGACAAGTATAAAAACTAATAAGTAAATAATAAATTGAAGTGTTGGGAAGGATGGGCGGAGGCTGTGAGCTGTTCCCTGTCCCTCTTGCAGACTTGCCTCAAGGAGTCCGACAGCAGTGAAAACGAGGACTTTGACCACAGCGAAGACTGCCTCTCTGAAGCAAGCTGGGAGCCGGTGGATAAAAGGGAAACTGAGGTACGTCGGGGCCCCCATCCCCCCCCAAGAGGAGCTCGCATCCTTTGTCAACAGGAGGGGAGGTGGCGTCCAGCTGAGTTCTGTGTTCGCTGTGGCCTTCATGCCCCCCCCCCCGTGGCCCCCTTCGTTTTTAAAGACCCTTGTCCGTCTTTCCTGCTGACGAGGGCCGCTCTCTCTGGGCAACCCCCCCCCCCCGGAAGCTCCTTGGTTCGGCTTGTGTGGCTGTTGTCGGCTGGCGGCCTCTGTGGTGTTGGAGTCACTGGCTGCCCTTCAAGGCGGCCTCACCCCCCACCCCCGGGAAACGTTCCTCGTTCCTGTTCCTCTTGAACAGTCACCGTCTTTCCTCTGACAGTTCTCAGTTAAGTACCCTTTAGAAAAACGAATTCCCTGCTCAGAACTCCAAACGAAACCTCCCGCGGCACGCCAGGCCACGGCCGTTTAATGCACAACTCTGCTCCCGAGGGGGGAAGGGAGCTCAGCCGGCACTGACCAGGCGGTGGTTTCTCCGCAGGTCACGCGCTGGGTGCCAGACCACATGGCGTCGCACTGCTTCAACTGTGATTGTGAGTTCTGGCTCGCCAAACGGCGGCATCACTGCAGGTAGGAGCCCTCGGACTCAGATCGCTTCCTCCTCCCCCCCCCCCCCCCGGCCACATCCCAAACATTTATAGGGAAATCTGAACTGGAGGGAAAAGGATTGTGCAGAAGGGGAACTCGGTCGGCCTTCTGTTCCCCAGGAAAGAGCAGGACAGTTGTATGCATCCGCCCCCTACGTAGAGAGAGGTCCAGAGGCGGACGGGTAGGCTCTCCATCATCAGTATTATAGTGGCCAAGAGGGTCACGCATCGTTTGGGCAAGGAAGTGGCATGAAAAGATAGTCGCTCTCTTGTTACCCCCTTAAAAGGAAAACAAGGGGCTTCCAAGGAGGACCCCGAAACGATCTTTTCAAGGCCGGCAGATCTTCATCGCCTCTCGCCCGTTTTGCTTCCTCTGGGTCCGGAATGCTGTTGACTTGCTAAACGGATTCTAAGAGACAGTGAATCTTAAATGGTGGCCTCCTAACGAACAGCAGCCACGAGGTCATGAAAAGAAAGCCCCTCCCCCAGTCATTTGTCCATGGCTGTTTGCAACTCACTGGCCCCACCACCAGCATCGCTCCGGCTCCAGGTAGCATTGCCCGATCTACCCCTGTGCGTAAACTAGCTCCTGTTTTCCTCGGAGCGGGTTGCCCCTTCGGCTGCCTCTCTTGACACAGGCGTGTGCTGCTTTGTCCCTCCCTTAACTGTGGAATGTTGCTCCTTGCCCGTGAGGCACCGAGATATTCCCCGTTAATGATCAGCAAGGGTCCTTGCCTGTTTGAGAGTGAGGACGGCCTCCTCCGAGTTACACAGTTCTCCCAAGACTTTGATAGCAGCTGCCTTGCGGGAGGCACTTGTCAATGTGAGAAGCATGCGATAGGTTGCTTGTGTCCTTTTCCCCAGTCAACCAGAGCTCCTTCCTTGTGTGGGCTTGTGGTTCCCCAAATGGAAAAGAGGCAGGTTCTAAACAGGGGCTTAGTAGATGGCCCTATGTTGTCTTGGCAAGATGAGAAATTGAGGGAGGTTTCTTCCCAGGCCCCCTCTGCCCCCCGCAAACTCTCCCTCCTGCCTCTGCCATTGATTTCCTCCCTTCCTCAGGAACTGCGGGAACGTGTTTTGCGCCGGCTGTTGCCACCTGAAGCTGCCCATTCCCGACCAGCAGCTCTACGACCCGGTCCTCGTCTGCAACGCCTGTTACGACCACATCCAGGTCTCCCGCGCCCGGGAACTGATGAGCCAGCATCTGAAGAAACCCATTGCCACCGCTTCCAGCTGAGCGCCAGCCGCCGAGGGAACCTGTCGGAGCCCGTCCTTTTCGACGGTGCGGACAGGGACGGGGCAGGGCTGCCTCTGGGGCGGCCCCTCAGGAGGAGGAGGAGGAGGAGGTGGTGGTTGGTAGCACAGCACTTGGGCTGCCCGCCCGCCACGCTGCACGGTCGGTGATTTCCCCCCACACAACCTGGTGGCCCTGTGTAACGGAGACGAGGAAATTGGATTAAAGAGTGTGATCTGTCTACGGCACTGTTTCTGGTCTTGGAGGAAGGCCTGAGGCGGAATGGGAGGGAGCCTGCCTTCTGAGGTTTAAGCAGCGGGGGGCGCTCCGGAGCCCCCTGGTTTCTCAAAGCTCGGTCTAGGAAGTGGTGGCCAACATGGGGCTCCCTCCTCCCCACCTCTTAAAGGCAGGCAGGCAGGCTGAATTGTGCAAGGGAGTCGAGCACCACCCAGAGGGGGGTGTCTGTGCCTAAGCGCCCCTAGCTGTGTCGGTTGAGTTTCTGCCGTGCCCCGCTTGCCAGCTGCTTCGCCACGCGGCCTGAGGCCAGCCCGGCAGCAGGAAGGGTCGGCCGTTATCAAGCAGAGGGGGTGTCCCTGCTCCTTCTCCTGTGTCTGCGAAAGAACTTTTCTAAGCCGGGCTGGGACATCTGGAAAAACGGGAGTCAGGCCGGGCCATTGGCGCTTCTTGACCGCTGCGGGTGCCGAACAGCTGGGTTCTCCTGCAAGTTGTCTTTTGGGGGGAGAGGCACTTCATTCGCCCCCCCGCCCCCCCGGCCAGGCGCTTCCTCCCTCTCTTGTGCTGTCCGTGGGTTTCCCCCTGTGGGGGGATCCCCGGGGTCCCCCCCCCCCCCCCCCCCGCGCGTGGGATCTCTTTACCTCCAGGACTGTCCTGTTTGGTGCGCTTGAAGGTTTAGCTCCAAACTGCTGCTAATGTTTTTTTTTTTCTTCCTGCACTTAAGAAGCTGTAGAACAAAATGAGGGCGGGCAGCATGCCAGGTGGCAGGGTTTTTTTTTGGGGGGGGACAACGACGGAGACCTCTGGCAAATAGGGATTCACGCCCCTGGCCTTGTTGCTCAAGAAGGCGCAAGGGACTACGCAGACCATGTGCCGCCATTGCTGCAAGAACCCTTTCTGGTTCATTCTCATGTCGATAAAAGTCCTGTGGGAAATTCCTCCTCCCAGTTTGCAGGTGGGTCCCCGCAGCTCTCGTACAGGGAGGGGGAGGGGTGCGCCCCTCCCGATGAGGCTGGGCTGCCGCTGTCTTGAATCTCCACTCAGCTGTGCTGCCTGGGGATGATGGGAGTTGCAGTGCAGCAATACCTGGATGGCTGCATGCTCCCAGCATGCGTGCTTTCACTTCTATCCAGAGAAGTTATTTTAGGAAGGATAGGGGAGGCAGTGTGGGTGCTGCTATTCCCCCAGGTCTTTGTCGTGTTCACAACCATTTCATTTTGGAGCATGTTGATGCAGGCGATTGAGGTGCCCCACGTGGAAAAGGGTACAAATGTGGCAGGCGGCCGAGGAATCGGACTGGCTGCTCTTCTTAAGCATTTTCCCGCAGGGTTCGTGGTTCTGTCTCGCTGTTTTTGTTAACCTTCCACCTTTCGGCCTGCTTTTGGGTCATCACCCTCCGGCGCTGGATCTCCTTCAAAAACTGTCTTTCAGGGAGGGGCAAAACCCCTCATTTTGGGCTTAAAAGGTGGGATCTCTCATGTTGCCATACTCTGAGCTGCCTTGTAAGTGGCAGAAGTTGGGGAAGAGGTCTGGGCTTGGTTCCATATTCAGCTCATTTGCACAGATCTTTGGGGGCGCCGGGGGGGGGGAACCACCACAGAATTAAGAAGGAAAATCTAGTGAGGAAAAAAAAGCCCCCTCAAGTCGATGATGGTTAATCAAAACTGCTTTCAGCTCTCTCACGTTTGTGTCTCTGTCTTCAGGCAAACAACAACAACTCCAAAATCAGATCGGTAGCTTTGTGACAAACAATGTGCTGTAAGAAATTCAATACCATTGAATAAAATCTCTATATTAGTGCTGCTTGGTTGGGCCGTATTATTTAATCCTGACTGGATGCTCTCTCTCTCTCTCTCTCACACACACACTCACACACACACACACACACACACACACACACACACACACACACACATTCACTCACTTTACAGAAAGGCGGTGATCCTGCCTTCTCTTGGAAGGTCTTACTGATGTGTCCCTTGATCTTCTCTGTCCTTCTTCTCTCTGGGACTGCTCTGAGTCTCCCAAAATCCATAGAGGTAGAGAAAGGGTTTTATGAAGAGGGCTGGCTGGTGGAGACCCTGGGTGAAAAAACTGGAGCATCCACAAACAGTAGCAGTACAGGAGAAAACGCTCTCAGGATGCTGAGAAAAAAATGGTTTATTAAAAGAGCCCAACGCGTTTCGGCCAAAAGTGGCCTCCTTCAGGGACTTTTCACTATAGAAAAACATAACATTTAAAAGACATGTAGTCAGAGTAATCAATATGTGAACAACATACAAAATACAAAAACATTTCATATCAAATGCACAGCTTACCTCTTGAATACTAAAACAACATACATGGTAGTCAGTGTAGAAATCAACCAAGTATTATAGGGACACTTTAAAAGCAGTCTGACCTAGCTGCCTCCGATCATTGACTGACTTGCAATCACAACATTCTAGGCATTTTTCAAATGGTGTAATTTGATACTTGGCTGAACTGTTTTTTAGCCTGTTGGTACGGCTTGCTATACTTCTGTATCTCCTACCCGAGGGTAGGAGAGTAAAGAAGTGCTGACCGGGGTGTGAGTCATCCCTGATGATTTTCCTTGCTCTCCTAAGACAGCGGTCCCTGGCGATGTCATCCAGTGGACTTAGGGGACAGCCCATGATGTTTTGTGCTGTGTTCACTACCCTCTGTAAAGTCTTTCTGTCTGCGGCTGTCAAACCAGACTGTAATGCAGTACATAAGGACACTTTCTATTGTAGACCGGTAGAAGGAGGTCATCAATTGTTGTTTCACATTGTTCTTCTGCAAGAGCCTGAGGAAATGGAGTCTCTGTTGAGCCTTCCTGGCTGCCTGGGTTGTATTAATTATCCAGGTAAGATCTTCACTGAAATGAAGATCTTACCTGGCCTAAGCATCTTCCCCTGGGCTTTCCCTCAAGCTTTATTGAGATCTGTTCTGAGGTGTCACTTTGGTCTCCCGAGCTAGGCTAGTGTGGGCCATGACTTTATTATAGGTCACTAATAAGGTATTTTTTAAAAATGTGCAAGCTGATCTTGGGTGAAGATTTTTTTTTCAAGGCAGTGGGCTTGAGCGTGCCTAGCCCCTTGCCCTCCAAGCCATATTTCTGAATATTAGATAGATAGATAGATAGATAGATAGATAGATAGATAGATAGATAG
>JAHTLZ010000038.1:4550241-4577576 GCA_023846285.1 Phrynocephalus versicolor | reverse complement strand
TAGATAGATAGATAGATAGATAGATAGATAGATAGATAGATAGATAGATAGATAGATAGATAGATAGATAGATAGATAGATAGATAGGGAAGGAAGGAAGGAAGGAGAGGGGAAGGGGGAGATGGATGGAAGGGAAGGAACGAAGGAGGAGATAGATAGATAGATGATAGATAGGGAAGGAAGGAAGGAGAGGGGAAGGGGGAGATGGATGGAAGGGAAGGAAGGAAGGAGGGGATGGATAGATAGATAGATAGATAGATAGATAGATAGATAGATAGATAGATAGATAGATAGATAGATAGATAGATAGATAGATAGATAGATAGATAGATAGATAGATAGATAGATAGATAGATAGATAGATAGATAGATAGATAGATAAAAGGAAGGAGGGGATAGATGGAAGGAAGGAAGGAGAGGAGAAGGAAGGGATGGATAGACAGACAGACAGATAATCTGACAGGAGCCGCCTCTCGGGGCTCCTGAGGGACCCTCCCGCAAATTCCCCCCGGTGGTGAGGGGAACGGGCGAAGGGAGCCGCGTGGTGTTTGTGAGGGGAATTTAAAAAACACGCCTCGGATAAAAAGCTTTTTTGTTATTTCGTGAGGGGGGGGGGAACCCATGTTGTCGGGAGGTTGGGGGGCGCGCGTGTGTGTGTTGGCGGGAGGCGCCTTTCCCCTCCCGCTCCCCCTTCCCCCCCCCCCCCCCGCCGCTGCTCCTCTGCGGGCGGGCGGGCGGGCGGCCGTTAGAAGTGGGCGGGGCCTTTGGGTGGCCGCCGTCCGTTGGGCGGCCTCTCTTCCCCCACTCCCCGTCCCGGCCATGGAGGCGGCGGCGGCGGCGGCTTCGTCTTCCCCGGTGGTTCCTCCTCCTCCTCCTCTTCCTCCTCCGCCATCGGGGCCGTTGGGCTCCTCTCCAGCTCCTCCTCCTCCTCCTCCTGCCCCTCTCCTTCCTCCTCCTCCTCCTCCTCCTCCTCCTCCGGGCCCTCCCGCTGCTTCGCTGCTCCTCTCGGCGGCGCCCATCAACCCCAACAACTTCCCGGCCAAGCTGTGGCGGCTGGTGAACAGCCCGCGCTTCCGCTCCATCCGCTGGGACGCCCGCGGGGAAGGGCTCCTCGTCGACCAGCCCCTCTTCGAGGCCGAGCTCCTCGGCGCCAGCCACGGGGGAGCAGGAGGAGGAGGAGGAGGAGGGACCGGGGAAGCCGGAGGATCAGGATCAGGAGGAGGCGTTGGAGGAGGCTTGGCTCCCCCTCCGGGGTCCCCGGTGGGCGCCGGTGCCTCCGCCGCCTCCCCGTCTCCTCCTCCTCCTCCTCCTCCTCCTCCGGAGCTCTTCAAGACCACCAACTTCACCAGCTTCATCCGGCAGCTCAACCTCTACGGGTTCCGGAAGGTGGTCCTGGGACCCCCGCCCACGCCTTCATCCTCCTCCTCTTCGGCGTCCTCGGGCGTCCTGGGCGGCGGAGGGGCGGCCTCCTCGTCGGGGTCGGGGTCTTCGGGGACCCCCTCGGCGGGCCCCGTGCACCACTTCCACAGCCCGCACTTCCGCCGGGACCGGCCGGAGCTGCTGGTGCACCTCAAGCGCCTGACCAGCGCCAACAAGGCCAAGCTGGCCGCCGGCCTCGAGGTCACCAGCCGGCCCCCCAACCGGTTCCAGCGCCTCCTCTCCGCCTCCGCCGCCCTCCAGCATCATCATCCCCAGCAGCACCATCATCCCCATCCAGGAGGAGGAGGAGGAGGAGGAGGAGGAAGGAGCCTCAGCCCTGGCACCAATGACGGAGGAGGAGGAGGAAACAGCAGCAGCAGCAATCATCCTCACCACCATCATCACAGCAGCAGCAGCAGCAACAACCACCCCGCAGGGCAGGCCAAGAGCGGCGACGCCAAGCCCGGTGAGACGGAGGAGGACGACGACGACCAAGGCACCACCCTGAAAGTGTCTGCAGAGTGACACACGTATCACACAGGCAACCACAGGTCCCATTATTAGCCCAGTGGTTTCTCCACCTGAGGGTCCCCAGGTGTTCCTGCCTGGACTGCAACTCCCAGAAGCCTCCACCGCTCCCTGTGCTGGAAGGAGTTTCTGGGAGTTGCAGTCCAGAAACACCTGGGGACCCACTGGTGGTGAAGCCACTGCATTAGCCGGAGGAGGCAGGTGGGCTCTGGAGCCCATGGACTGCAGCTCCCATCCTCCCCAGCCAAGGCTTGGCAGGGTATGCCCAGGGGCCCCCTGGACAACAGCGCCACCGTCCAAGGCAGATGGGGTCTGTGGAGGGCTCCCTCAGCTGTGCTTGGGACTACAGCACCCATCCTGCCTCTGGACAAGGAGCAGCCTCCCTGGACGCCCTCGCCTCCCAGCCAGTGGCCTTCCAGGCAGAGAAGGAGGGAAACTTCTAGCCCTCCAGGGGTTCCTGGGCGTCCGTCTCCAAGCCTTCCTGACCAACCCACCCACCACCAGAAAAAAAAGAGAGAGAAAAGGCTGTGTTGATTCATAGGGTAGACAATACAAAAGTAGGGGAAGGAGTCTGTGAGCATCAACACGGCATAGCATCTGGAGAAACCTGGTGGTGACACCGTGGGTGAAGGTGGTCCACTTCAGTGGGATCGCCCCTCTTGGGATCCTGGGCTTGGTTGTGTTTCTGACCTGCAGCCATGCTGCCTGAGGCTGAGGAGAGAGGGCTCCAGCAGCATCTGGAGAACCCCATTTTCTGCTCCCCCTCCCCCTCCCCCTCCCCTGGTAAAACAAAACAAGGGGGAGACACACACCCCCAGCAGCATCCTTCTGTCCGGTGCCTGCCCTCTGGGAGCTGTAAGCCTGCAGACCCAGAAGGCCAGCCTGTAGCTGGAGAAAAAGCTCAGGTCATGGGCACTTGGGGCTGCTGGCTCGAGACCAAAGGAGGATCCTGGTTCAACCATGTGCAGCCGCCTCCCTCACGGATCCATTCCTAAGCGTGCACTGGGGACACATGCGCAGTGAGCTGCGGTTATTAGGTAGAGGCCCTTGCTTTCAGCATAAACACACCATCTTCCATGACTGAAGGTCTGGTGGTTGGATGACGTCCCCCCCCTCCCCGCACGTGGGCGCCTCTGGAGGGTTTGTGGAGAAAGTTGAAAGCACTCGCATCTCGTCCTGTGTAGACATAACATCCCCACCCACACACTTCCCCGCTGGCTGTCTCCCTTTTAAAATGAAGGCCCAGGGCGATCCCGAATTACCTCTTGCTTCCATGCCATTGTTTCCAAAATGCGGGCAGTCCGGTCCTTGCTCACAACCCCAAACGCTTCACCTAATATTTATTTACTTAAGGGCATTTACGAGTCAATAAGATTCAAAACATTTCAGGGGGAGGCATAACAAGAGTAAAACAGAAAGCACAAACAGACCATGCAGTGTATATGGCATATACAAAATGAAACTGAACTGCACTTACCTGTATTTACATAAGCACAACCTTTGTTCCAAATGTACCCCTGCTAAGCACCACCCTCAGGATCTATTAACACAAAAACATCTTGCACGTTTACCCCTTGCATACATTAAAAGCTGATGAAAGGAAGGTGGAAATCCATGCCCAAACCTAGCTGGTCGGTCAAGGCAGGTTCCAGAACAGCTGCAAGTCAGCTAAACCCCCTGTCATTCCCTTTGCGTAGTGTGTACAGTGGTACCTTGTATAAAGGAATTAATTCGTTCCAAATGAAATTATGTTAAGCAAATTTTCCTTTATACAGATTCCCATAGGAATGCATTGAAAATGGAGTAATCCCATTTTTATGTTGTACGGATTCTTCCCATAGGCGATTATGTTAAGCAAATTTCCCCTATCTCCGGAATTGTTTATGTTGTACAGATTTTATGTTATACAAACTGTTTGTTATACAAGGTTCCACTGTATTTAGATGCACCACCTTGCCCACACTGTCTCTCTGTGCTATGTTAGTCCAGGATAAGGCCCCACCCCACCAGTCCAGTCCTTGGAATTCCTGCCGCAAGTAAATTTCCAGTATGCTAATCGTGTTCCATCTGTTATAATGATGATGATGATGATGATGATGATGATGATGATGATGATGATGATGATGATGATGATGATGATGATCTGGAAAGGACCCTGTGTACTTTCTTTTAAAGCATATCGGCAGCTCTGTTACAGTGGTACCTCAGCTTATGCATTTAATCCGTTCCAAAATGCATGCTCTTAAGTTGAATTACTCTTAAGTACCTATCTTAAAAAATGAAAAAATAAGTTTAAAAAAATCAAAAGAATAAAAAATATATTTGTAAGTCAAGCAGACCATATCTAAAATGTGTAAGGCGGCAGTTAAAACGCCAACCGTTTCCTGCTCTTAAGTCGAGCTGCTCTTAAGTCAGGGTACCACTGTAGTGATTTCCACTAGATGGACCGGAAAAAAAAAGAATAATAAAAGCTGTATAAAGAATCTGTGCTCGAAAGCTGAAAAACTGTGCAGGGCTCCACAAAGAGAAACGGAATGAAACAAGTAGAATTTCCTGTGTTGATCTCCCCACAGAGGCATTATCTGCACCACATTAAAAAACAAACCACCGAGGGGAAGGGTACTTCACAACATACCAAAGCCTCTTATGTGCCCCACTTTTGCTTCACGCAAGGGGGTATGTTTCTCAGGAACTACCTGCCACTGGAAAGGCGCATCAGCCGCTGACAAACAAGCAGCTGTTTGGAACAAACTGAAGTGCTTCTCATCCTGGCCCCAGTTCTGCACTTCCTCCTCTTGTAAACCACTCGCTCTCTTAAAAATAAAAGCCAGTAATTATGGTGACGCGGGAAGTTCCCTCCCTCAACCTCCCCCGTTCTCTCATACACAGTAGGGGAAACGTCTGGTGAGGCACAGGATTCGGTATCAGGAGCAGGACGTGTGCCCTTGACGTATGAGGATAAACGGAAACAGCAGTGACCACAAATAGTCTGGTGGGTGGGTAGTAGCCCCATAAATGTATAGCCCCAATGTATGGGCTATAGTTTACTTTCGCTTGTGCTAGGGGGGGAAATGTTTGCCTGGCATGCCGCAGAATTGAGGCTTTGTCCCTCTGCTATTACAGACCTCCTATTACAGCCCTGAAGCCCACAAGAGAGCTTTCCCATTCCTCTAGAAGAGATTTCACAAACCCTCTCTTAAAAAGGGGCCCTGAACAGGGGGAAGTTTCCTCTGCAGAAGGGTGGCAGCAAGACCTCATGGAAACTCATCCGTGCATCCCGGACTTAAGTTGTTGCTTTGACTTCTCTGCCGCCCCCATGGTATTTAAAGCACTCTCTGGCGGATTTGCATCATAAATCAAACACAACCTAGGTCCCTCTGTGAACGGGATACTCGGGATACTCGGTTTCCCAATATCGGGAAGGAGGGAAGGCTGAGTCGACCTTGAGCCAGCGGCCTGGATCCAGTTGGGATCCAATTCAGTTTGTGAGCCGAGGCCAGGCTGCAGTACTCCAGGTCAACCACTGCGCCACAAGGCGTTAGTTGTCACAGGATTTTTGCAACAAAACAAATCATGTAACCTTTTGGAGGAAGCAAGCAAGGAAACTGCAATAATGTTTCCATTCACCTCTTAGATAGGAATGTGCCGTTTTCTCTTCATAATACCCATCACTAGCGCAATCCAAAGTGACCAGATTGCCCCAGAGGGTGGTGGGATCTCCAGTTAGCACCTGTGAGGGGTACTTATGGGGCGGGCGGTGGAGGGGTCCCTTTGAGCCCTACTCTTCTATAATTCAGTGTTACCTGGTCCAGCAATTTCTGAGCCCAGAGTTCAAGAGTCTTTGAAGCCTTGCATGTCTTGGGAGTGGACAGTCACAGAGTCCTCTCTTTGGGTGTCTTTGTTTACCCGAGGCTTTTGGGGGCGGGCAGTCACAAAAAAAGGACGGCCTCGCGGGTGGAAAACTGCCATCCCAAGATGCTGGCCTTGTGCCCACAATGGTGGCAGCAGTTTTTTTTAAATTCTGGAAGAGCGGGTTGTGTCGCTGTTGACCTGCTCAGCTTTGCGAGGCCATTGTGGGGATGATGTGTTGCCCCAAGGAGAGAAGGGTGGCAATTAAGAAAATCCCAGATCAGTGCTTACCGGTCTGCCCTGACTCCAAGGAGGTAATTTTCACGGCTGTAACTCAAAGGAGTTGCTTCTGTAAGGAACTGGCTAGGGAAATTGAATGGTGATGAATAAGGATCTAGAACCCTGACAGTTTTGTTCCCCCCTCAAATCCCACAAGAATTCCTGTTTCTGGCTAGGTCTGTTTTTTTAAGGTTGCCCGGCACCCTCCTCCCAACTCTTTCAGGTACAGAAACGCACGTGTGCCCTGTGCCTTTTAGCCATGTGTGTGTTGTGTTGTGTCATTACAGTCGTGACCGACTCTTTGTGACCGCATGTCCATGGAGTTTTCTTTTGCAGGAATACTGGAGTGGTTTGCCAGTTCCTACTCCAGGCGCCTAGAGCACCTATTATTCCCTGGTGGTCTCCCATCTAAGTACTAACCAGGGCCGACCCTGCTTAGCTTCCGAAATCAAGCGAGATCGGATGTGCTTAGGGCATCTAGGCAGTTTAGCCATGTGTACCTGGTTTCAATTTCTATACATACATTCAGTATCCATTTTTATCGAGTTAATTGTCATGTGCGTTTGGCTCATGGGAGCATTTTCAATCCCAGTCCGCCCATTTTTCAAATGTACCCCTGGTGTTGTGCATCCCCCCCCATATGGCACATCTCAGAAATGTACAGATGGCACTCCTTTTCTCTTGCCAGGCCTGGGGGATGTGCAGTCGGGAACCGAATGGATTTCTTTTTCCCATTGGTCCTTACAAGCTTAAGGCTCCTCCTTTCGTTCTGGCCACTTACCTGGTCTTTCTTTTTCTCCTCCCAATACAGCGCCGCTGACCTTAGGACAGTTTCACCGGTCCTTCCGACGAGACAGCTTGTCTCCGTATTCCTACCTGTCGCCATCACCTCACAGCCCCAACAGTTTCTCGCTGAAAAGTTGCGATCGGACTCCTCTCCCGCCCAGAACATGGCAGAACTCCCTCGGGATGCTCCCAGGGCAAGTAGAGGCTTCGGCTTTTGCAGACAAAGGGGTGCCGTTCCCCATGCTCCAGAGGTTTCCGACGGAGGTCACGTACACCCTGCAGCCCAGCGCGACATCCGTGCACATTCAGCAAGGGCCACCACCGACCATGGCCACCTCCTCCCAGAAATACACCAGCTATACAGCTTCGGTGCCGTACTCCCAAGCCTATTACCCAACAGGTAACCTGTTCCAGCACACCAATATAAGTCATCAAAAAACGATGGGAAGGTGGTAGACAAGGATCACCATGTAGAAGAGCAGAGGTTAGGAAGGGCCTCCCAGTTGGTTAACGCGGTGAGCAACAGGCAGCCAAGTCCTGACTTGCAGCGGCTCAAGGCTCTTCCAAAGTCCTTGATTTGTCACTGATGATATTGGTGTTCTTCCTACCGTCCCAGTGCTCGCCTTCGCATGTTCAGAAGCAAAAGCTGGGGCCATGCTTCTGTTCCCCCCCCCCTCCTGATTTTTCTGGTTCCCTTAAGCAGGATGGACACACACACACACACACACACACACACACACACACACACACACACACACACACACACACACACACACACACATACACACCGCCAACCTGTGCAAGGCCCTGGCAGAGAAGCCCTAGCATGGGGGGGAGAGATGGTTGGGGTGTTTCTTTTCCTATTTGTTTTTAAAAGGATTTCTACGTGTTCTTGGGAGAGAAACAGTTTTCTGAGTGGTTGCTTTTCCAAGGGCGATGAGGACGGGGATCCCAGTAGGGCCCCATGCTCCCTCAGGATGAATAGAGACAGCTCAGGAGAGAGCAGGGTCGGGGGTCAAGGGTGGAACCTGTCCCATAGTGTCTGCCTTCTAGAAGTCGAGTTATACTCTTCTATGCAATTGATCCCCATGTAGGCCATATGGCATAGAAGTCAGAGGTGGCTCTCCCCATTCTCGGCTCAGGGCCTTTGTCGCACAAAATGTGTGCCACGGCACCCACATTGATCATAGTGCTATGATGCTAATGCCCCCAATAAATGGCATTGTCTCTGACAGAGTAGCAAGCATCTAAACTGGATTAACTATTTCAGATGGGTGGTGATGTGTCATCCCATGATTAAAGCCTCCAGATGTTTCATGTCACAGATTTCCTTCCAATCGGAAGCAGATCCAGAGGTGGTCTTCTTCTTTTTTTAAAGTCACACACACCATGGACACAGTGAGCCCCCTAGGCTCCTTAGCGTCTCTGTTTGACAGTATACGACAAAAGACAAGGGGCGCTTTTACACGATCTCTAAAATCCGAGGCAAAGGGTTCCCAGATGCGGAGCTTAAAAATGTTTTCCCACCAGCTCCGGACTTTTAAAAAAAATTAAGTATGACCACGCCCACCTAAGTGCGTCCCAGCACATTTTCCAAGTACCTGGTCTCCGAAGGTGAAAAATTTTCTGATGCGGATTGCAAAGCAGTGAGTGCCGGGCTCTCCTGCCTTCTGTTTGATAAATGAGCTCCTGCACGTTACAAATGAAGCTGGGGTTCCTTGTGGGTCTGCCATGTTTGCCCATTCAAACATGGAGCAGCCTAGAGCCAAGAAGTAACCCCCCTTGGAAAGCCATGCTCTCTTACCAGAGTCACTGGCCAAGTTAGGCTGAATGTGGATGCCGGTCTGAAGCTCATCAGGGCACAGCTGGACATGCTCAGAACCTGTGAAATAAAGTGAATCTAGATCTAATTAAAGAACCTCTTAATGAGGGTGAAAGAGGAGAGTGAAAAAATGGGCTGAAGCTCAACATCAAAAAAACTAAGATCATGGCCACCTCCTGGCAAATAGAAGGGGAAGAAATGGAGGCAACGACATAGTTTATTTTCTTGGGCTCCTTGATCACTGCAGATGGCGACTGTAGCAACGAAATAAAATGACTCCTGCTTCTTGGAAGGAAAGCAATGGCAAACCTAGATAGCATCCTAAAGAGCAGAGACATTACTTTGCCAACTAAGGTCAGGATAGTCAAAGCTATGGTTTTTCCAGTAGTGGTGTATGGAAGTGAAAGCTGGACTATAAAGAAGGCTGATCGCTTCAGAATTGATGCTTTTGAGCTGTGGTGCTGGAGGAGAGTCTTGAGAGTCCCCTGGACTGCAAGGAGATCAAACCTATCCCTCCTGAAAGAAATCAACCCCGAATGTTCACTGGAAGGACAGATTTTGAAGCTGAGGCTCCAGTACTCTGGCCACCTCATGAGGAGAGAGGAGTCCTTGGAAAAGTCCCTGATGTTGGGAAAGATGGAAGGCAAAAGGAAAAGAGGACGGCAGAGAATGAGATGGTTGGACGGTGTCATCGATGCAAGCAATATGGATTTGACCAATCTCCGGGAGGCAGTGGAAGACAGGAAGGCCTGGCGGGGTCCCCATGGGGTCACGAAGAGTCGGACATGACTGAATGACTGAACAACAACAACAACACATGAAGGGGTCACTAGACTCACTTGTCAAGTGAAAACCCAGAGCATAATGACGGAGGAGTTGAAAGGGGTTAGCGTACCTGTAGTACACTTGCTTCTTGGAATGCCAAAGAAGGATGCAAGCCTCCCCAGAGTTCTCCTTGCTTCTAGCATTTGAGAAGTTCCTCCTTGCTCTTCTGCAAATTGGCTTTGTCACTATTTGGCCGATGCACCAAATCTAGTTGTATGTGGCTGGTCTAGTAGCTGGCCTTCTTGTCAAAGAAGCAAAAAAACAAACAAACAAAAACCCAACAACAGCTTAGCAGAGTTTTTTGGAGGTGACTCTCTTTTCATCCTTCGGTACTTATCTTCTGGAATATGGGCTGAGAACATTTCCAGGAGAGAAGAAAAGCTTCTGTTGAGCTTCCTTCCAGGATGTATTTTTAGATTTTTGCCACAAGAGAAAATAGTCAAAAATCAGAATAATTGTGCAGAACACAGCAAGGCCTGTGATATACCCAGTGGAGATTGATAGGATCAATTAGGTTTATAAATACAGTGTTCAAGACAATACTTTGCAGTTGTTTGGATAGAGAAGCAAACAGTGTCTCCTTAATAAAGAAAAAATTCACTTATGCCAGAAGGACATATAGACTCAGTCTAAACAAGTCTAACTCAACTGAGAAGCAAGTTTTGCCTTCTGCAGCCCATCTTGCTTGTCCAAGGTCCACTGTAAAATTGTATACAGGGACCTGGCTGGGGTCAGAAACAAGCAATATTGAGCAGAAACCACATAATTATTGGCAATTAAAGCAGACTTCCATGTTGGAGGGTTGAGACTGCATGAGTTAGCCATGTGATGCAGCAGCCAGGAAAGCCAATGCGATTCTTGGTTGCATCAACAGAACCATGGTGTCTAGATCAAGGGAAGTGATAGTACCACTCTATTCTGCTCTGATCAGACCCCACTGGAGTCCTGTGTCCAGTTCTGCGTGCCTCAATTTAAGAAGGATGTTGACAACCTCGAGCGGGTGCAGAGGAGGGCGACCAGGATGGTTGAGGGTCTGGAGGAATGGTTTAGGAAGCTGGGAATGTTTAGCCTTTCAAAAAGAAGACTGAGAGGGGATATGATAGCCATGTTTAAATATTTGAAAGGATGTCATATTGAAGAGGGAACAGGTTTGTTTTCCATGGCTTCAGAGACTAGGACTCGGGGCAATGGTTTCAAACTACAGGAAAAGAGATTCCATTTGAACATTAGGAAGAACTTCATGACGGTTAGAGCTGTTCGGCAGTGGAAGATGCTGCCCCAAAGGAGGGTGGTGGAGTCTCCTTCTTTGGAGGTTTTTAAGCAGAGCCTGGATGGCCATCTCTGGGAAATATTGTGGTGGGGTACCTGCATGGCAGGGGGTTGGACTAGATGGCCCTTGAGGTCTCTTCGAACTCTATGATTCTATGACTGCAAAGAAGCGTTGTCTGTAGTCCAATCATGCCACAACGTGAGCCAATTTCAAACTATATGAGCGGAGAAAAGTTCCTGCAGTGTGCTGAGGAATTCACTCTTCTTCCGATGGCTTATCTGAAATGCTTGGTTTTGCCCCTAGTGCGAGTGCCAGGGTATCCAGTGGCTCTCAGAGCATGTGGGTATGTTTCTGCTATGCCTCAGCCTCAATCTTCCATGCATAAATTATGCCTAATAAGGGAAAAATGTCAGCAGGGGCAGATCAGTTCTTGTGGGTTCAGAAAAGTTACTGCAGTTGGCAGACCCCCTTCCGTTGGTGGAAGCGGGGCGGGGGGGGGTCCCTCTTCAGCAGCACCACTTTGGACCAGCCACTCTGCAGCTCCTTAGCTGAGTAATGGTTTCTGTTGTGTTGTGTTGTGTTGTGGCGCAGTGGTTAAATGCCTGTACTGCAGGTAAAACTGTGCTCACGACCTGGGTTCAATCCCCGGTAGCAGGCTCAAGGTTCACTCAGCCTTCCATCCTTCCGAGGTCGGTAAAATGAGTACCCAGCTTGCTGGGGGGGGGGCAATGTGTAGCCTGCACACTGTAATTAAAATTGTAAACCGCCCAGAGACTACTTATAGTGGTATGGGGCGGTATATAAGCAGAAGACTTTGCTTTGCTTTGCTTTGTGTTGTGACAGTCGTGACCGACTCTTTGTGACCCCATGCCCACTAGATTGGCTTGCCAGTTCCTACTCCAGGTGCCTCCAGCGCCTGGTATTCCCTGGTGGTCTCCCATCCAAGTACTAACCGGGGCTGACCCTGCTTAGCTTCCGAAATCAGGCGAGATCGGAGGTGCTTAGGGCATCTTGGCAGCTTGAATGTTTTCCTTTACTCAGAGGTAAATACGTGCCTTTTTGTCAGGCCAGGTGAGGTATCCGCCTTGAGAAGTGGGTCTACACTGCCTTTGTGGGGAACGGGCAGAGGCAGGTGGATCTCTCATCAAAATGGTATGAAGGAGCCCTGAGTCTTAAATTCATAAGAGGCCTTCCCTCTTATGAGATAACTTTGTGGTGTCTTCTGCCACAACTCACCTTTAAGGAGCGCCCAACCTTGTCAACCCTCCCACCCAGTTCCGGAGGAGAGTACTCAGTCTCGGACCAGCGTCAAATATTTGATCCACGTTGGCTGCTCCAGGACAGGGCTCCTTCCTTAAGTTCTGTTTTCCTTGGAATACAGACCAGCATCCTGTGGCAACCAAGAACTGCCGGCTTTCCGTTTTCTAGAATGAGATCTTTCCCAGCAATCCATTGTGGTCTAGGACTCGCACACGGTCGAGGAGCAGAGATGCCCATCTAGAGAAAGGGCTTGCTGGATTGACGGAGGCTGCTTCATCCGTTGCCCTCTCTCAATAATCCACTCTCGAGTGTCACCTCATCAGTGGTAAATCAGAAGCAGTCAATCATGAAAGACTCAAGAGCTGGGCCTCAAAGAGGCACCCACAGGAGGCTGCTTTGGAGGAGGTAGCTAAGAACATATAAGACCATAAGAAGAGCCATGCTGGATCAGGCCAACGGCCCATCTAGTCCAGCTTCCTCTATCTCACAGTGGCCCTACCAGATGAGTTTGGGAGCGCATGAGACTAGATATCTGTCTCTTGATAGCACTCCGCTGCATCTGGCCCTTGAAGCCTGGAGATTACACATCTCCATCATGGTATGTAACCTGGGATGGACTTTTCCTCCAGGAATCTGTCCCACCCCCTCCAGGCCAGATGCCATCACCACCTCCTGTGGCAGGGAGTTCCACAAACTAACAACAGGGTGGGTGAAAAAATATTTTCTTTTGTCTGTTCTCACTCTCCCAGCCCACAATTTGAGTGGATGTCCCTTAGTTCTGGTATTTTATGAGAGGGAGAAGAGCTTCCCTCTGTCCACTTGACTCATGCCTTGCATTATTTTGTATGTCTCAATCCTACCCCCCCCCCCTCAGGTGCTTTTTTTCCAGACTAAAGAGCCCCAGATGTTTTAGCCTTTCCTCATAAGGGAGGTGCCCCAGCCCAGTAACCATTTTAGTCGCTCTCTTTTGCACCTTTTCCAGTTCCACTATGTCACTGGCAAACCACTTTCTTTGTTCATCTGAGCTTGGGTCCCAGGTAAAACCACGGGCCAAGGAGTATAGTGTCTGTGGGGGCCTGGCAGTTCTAGGGAGGCATTCAGCGATGAAGCTATAGATGTCTCGTGCCTTGCCATAATGCACCATCCCCAAAAGTGGGATGCAGGGGAGACCGATCCTGATGTTCTGACAGGGTCTCTACTCAGGGAGAAAGGCCCACTCCCTTAAAGGGCGATGCCCCCAAACCATTTAAGGCTTGCAGCCAAATTGCTAATACTGTGAATGCTCTCTAAAAGCATAGTGACCTCCGGCAGTGCTGCAGCCCCTTTCCTAGGACTTCTGGAGGACGGTCTGGAGAGCAGCTTGTTAGCTGCTGCCTTGCGCACTCCTTGTGTCTTCTCTGTTGGCCTCAAGGACAATCCCGTGTGAGCACAATGCATCAAGCAAGACCAGACATCGCCTACGAGCATGGGAAGGTGGTGAGGGATCAGAAGGACCCCCCCATGGCACCCCACAGCTCAACTGCCCCCGTACCGACTTCCCCCGGCTGTTTCCTGGAGCAGGTCACCTGCTGACGGGAGGGAGGCTTTTTCGGTCCCAAAACCCCAGCCCAAACAAGGGCTGGAAGGGGTTTGGGATTAAAGCTTGCTTTCAAAAACATCTGAAGTTGCCCGGGAAAGGCCGTCACCCTTTTGCCAGCCTCCTGCTTGCTGCCGTTTGTCACCAGGAGTGGAAAAACACAACTTTGCCACCCGGCTAGCCCTGCTGCAGCTGCCATAATAAATGCACCATAAAATACGGTTGTGTGGCTGCTACACACCTTTTGAAGCACTGCCGTTAATGGCACTTGCAACGAGTGGCCCGACTCCCTGCCCATCGGCTCGTGAACGCCTGACAAGGCTTCTTTTACCTTAAAGCACATTGCTGATTCTTTTTGTAACTTACAACAGACACAAAAAGCAAAGCAAAACAAGTTTGTTTATCAGTACTGACCAAAGTGTTGCAAGAAGAGAGACTTTGTATTCTTCCAATGGAAGTGTGGGAGTGTTTGAGTTTTTTTATATATATAAAAAGAAACAAGTAGCAAACCTCAAAGCTCGCTCCTCTGTCATTTCCCCCGTTGTGATGCCTTTGCTTTTCATTTAGGTGTCTGCAGGCAGCAGGGCCTGCCTCCAGGATGTCCATAGATTCTCACTCTTTGACTTTTTATTTTTAAGGGCTGTTCCCACTCCACAGATAGCGAAATGCAGCTTGTGTATTATTGGTTGAATACTGTGTGAACTGGTGCTAGGGATTAATGCATAACCCAAAAGGGTGGAGTTCCCCCCCCCCCTTGCATTGGAGAAGGCTTCTAACCCTCCCCCTGTTTCTTTCCAGCCGTCTTGCAATGTTGTTCTCCAACGACCCACATGGATCCCTTGAGCGGCTGCGGCAGCCCGACCGCCTCCACCTATACACACTGCAGTTATTTTCAGGTAAGTCTGCAAGGCGATGTCCTGGCCAGGATCCAGGGTGCCACTTGAGGCACGCCCAGGCCAATACAGTACTTTTGTTCCTTTGAAAAGCAAACCCTCCTGACATGCTGGATCACCACCCGATTCTCCTGACATTCCTCCACTCTGTTCCAAACGTTCACCATACATTGTGGGGGAGGCACAGTGTGCCCACTCAGTCATGCAGAGCGCGCTGGACACAATCCTGGGCTCTCAGCCCGTACGTCCAGGTATCTGCTTTGTTCCCAGGGCATGGCTCCCGCTGCATACCAGCACATTAAAAGTTACTTGCTTGCAAAGTTAAATAATAACGGGAAGGACTTGTCTTTTCCTGTCCGATTCTGGCAGAATGACATGTGCCTCCAAAGATTCTGGAAGTGTTTTCTTTTTTTTTTTCCTTTTTTCTTTTTTGCAAGAAATGCTCAAGTCAATTGAAACACTAAGCCATTTCTGTTTTGGAGCAGTGGCTTTGTGTCAAGCTCTCTTCTGTTTCCAAAGCAATGTAAGTAGTTCGTACATGAAGGGATTTCTCTGTATAGAAGCTTTCTGAAAAATAAACCCTGAATTAAGCCCTGCCTGAATGGAATCTTCACGAGAGTTCTGCCAGTATTAAATGCCATGAGTATAAAGGAGTGCGGTCTTCACTTTATTACTATTATTATAATGTCTGGGGGAGAAAAGTAAAGAGGAGGACACTGTGCTTAATTCTGAGTTGTGAAGGCAAAGCATTAATTTCTCATAATGTTTAAAAAAACCAAAATACTGCAGTATGCTATTGGTATGCATGTAATAATTACTGCTTTTATCAAACCTTTATTCATCATCTCGTCATTCTATTTACTACATGGAAACGGAAAACATTCCTTATTTGGAGCAGAATTCCTTTATCTCCAGAATCTGTGTTTTGTCCCCTGAGAAGGGAGGTTTATTTGAAACTCTGCAGAGAAGCCTCAGGGCCTGAACCTGCTGGGTCGTTCCCCACTAGAGTAAACCTGTTGAATCTGTTGGGTCTATTTAAGGGTTGACCCACCATTTAGCAATAAGGTCAGTCGATTTCAATTGGATCCCATTGGGTTTTGATCCTCTGCTCTCTGTAAATTAAAAACTAGGCACTATTGACGCAGGGGTTACATACCTGTCCTGCAGGTAAAACTGTGCTCACGACCTGGGGTTCAATCCCTGGTAGCAGGCTCTAGGTTCACTCAGCCTTCCATCCTTCCGAGGTCGGTAAAATGAGTACCCAGCTTGTTGGGGGTGGGCAATGTGTAGCCTGCATAAATAAACTGTAAACTGCCCAGAGGCTACTTGAAGTGGTATGGGGCAGGATATAAGCAGAACACTTTGCTTTTACTTGGCAAGGCAATAAAACTTAATAGTACATGTGGCCTTGAGAAAACTGTTTTATTCATGGCATCAAAGGTAAAAGATAAATATATAGATATAAGAGGCCCCCAGTATCCGTGGGTTTGATATCTACGTTTTCCCGTTTTCACAGTCTGAAAATCTTAAAATTATCAAACAAAACCCCCCAGAAAATGTGGTTTTTTTCTATGATGTCCTTACTAGAAGAGACCACTAGAGGGAGCCAAAGACCATGTTATGTGTAGAGGGTTTGCTGTTTTCTGCAAGGTTTGGGTATCTGTGGCAGGCTAGCTTGGGACTGCTCCCCCTGTGGATTTGGGGGGAGGGGGAGGGGGAAGAGGTATGAATCCTGAAAGGCACTCTCTCTTCTTCCTGCTAGTGAACGAATCGTGTTCCTAACTGAGCCAGAGGGTTCATTTCTTTAGAAAGGCTTGGTGACTACACAGCCATTCGGTCTGCTATAGATTTGGTCTGAATTACTCCTTTGGCTGATAATCAGGCAACGTACCTCCCAGCTTATGGGCCCCTGCCAGGGACCAGCATTTTTTTTAAAGTTATGGTATGATGTCTTTGCTCATTGCCAGGAGGTGGTGATGGCACCTGGCCTGGATACCTTCAAAAGGGGATGGATGGGACAGATTCCTGGAGGAAAAGTCCATCCCAGGTGACAAGCCATGATGGAGATGTGTCATCTCCAGGGTTAAAACCAGGGTACTTCGAGGGCTAGATGCAGGGGGGTGGTATCAGGAGACAGAGATCGAGTCCCGTGCACTCCCAGAAGCATCTGGTGGGGCCACTGTGAGATCCAGGAAGCTGGACTAGATGGGTCTTTGGCCTGATCCAGCAGGGCTCTTCTTAGGTTCTAATGTAAAGATTGCTGCTTGAAATGTCCCTTGTGTGAATGCGTCTGCCCCACCAATGCCCCAAACAGTGGACCAATGCCCGTCTGGATGTGCTCTGGGCTCTGCAGCCCTGCCCTAGGCCTTGCAATTCTGAGTTAAGCCCTCGTCCTGCCAGTGGCACAAGGAAGCCCGCACTCACGGGGTGGTTTTGCTTTACAGAACCCAGCCATGCCGTCTTCTTACCCGGTGGAGTTTTTGCCTTCCAACTGGTCCTGCAGTGCCTCGGATGAAGCCAAGAAGACCGAAGTTAACCTGGAGGCGGTCTTCCAGATTGTCGATGAGATGCACTCCTCCCCAAAGCTGGAGATGGTCAAAGTGGAGCCCGTGGAGAGCCAGGGCCCCGCCTCCCAGGCCAACCGAGGCCAGCCGTTACTGGTGAACCCGGGGAACAACGACGCCCCTTCTTCAGGGCAGGAGAGCCACCTGGAGCCCCTGACACCCGTGGGCTCCGAGATCACCTCCTTTGTGGTGGAATCCGACCAAGCCATCTCCTGCTCCTTGCCTCAGTCGCCCGAGTTCATCTACGCCATCCACACGGCCGAACCCATGGAGAGTGGCGCGGCCCAAATGGTGGCTCTCCCTGTCGCCGCCCAGCCGCCAGCTGCCAAGCTGAAGGAGCCGCTGGAGCCGCCTTCCGCTCAGGCGTCCGTGGTCTTTGTCCAGGAGGGACTTCCCTTCAGTCACCCCCAGCAGGTATGGGGGCCGCCTCACACCTCACTTCAACATCACTCCGCCCTCGGTGTACTCCTGTTGTAAACCCAGATCACAGCTAGGGCTCAAAAAAAAACCCTTAATATTTGCAATTGTTGTTGGTTTTGCAACGAAAGATTTCATAGCGTTTATCGTTTGGAACCAGCACAGAGTTATGTTGCTTGCAAATGAACATTTTATTTATTTATTTATTTATTTATTTATTTATTTATTTATTTATTTATTTATTTATTTATTCAACTTATATGCCACCCACTACCCAAGGGTCTCTGGGCGGCTTACAATCAAAAGCATTAAAAGAATTTAAAATAGTTAAAAATAGAATATCAATAAACCATCAAGCAATAATAAAAACCCTACACTAAAATCGTTATCCTAAAATTGCCATCAGAGGACCCACAGTCTATATTGTATCAATTAAAAAACCTCTGGAACAGGAAGGTTTTTACCTGGCATCGAAATGTCATCAGTGTTGGCGCCAGGCGGATCTCAATCGGGAGGGCATTCCATAGCTTGGGAGCAGCTGCCGAGAAGGCCCTGTGTCTACAAGCCATCCCTCTCACCTCCTTGAGGGATGGCTCTTTCAAGAGGGCCCCCTGGCTCGATCTTAATTGCCGGGTAGATTCGTATGGAATTCTGACCATAGGATGCCACACAGCGCAGTGAGGATGCCCAGAGCAAAATAGGGTTTCATTTTAGAATTAGGATGAAGAGGGCCCCCACTCCAACCCCCCATCCAACTAGAAAGACCTCACTGTGTGACTTCTGCCCAGCCTCACTGTGTGTGTGGAGGTGGTAGGCAGGAAAAATTGCTGATGCCCCTGAAATCCTTGGAGAGAAAAGTAGGTCCTCAATATAATAAAGAAACTATGTGTTTTGGAGGGAGGTATCAGGGGGTCAATAATATTATTGTTTTTTAATTATAGCTGTTTTATATGTAGAAGCCTGGTTTTCTTTGTGTGTGTTGCTGTGTTAGATTATTGTAGTTTTATTCCATATTAACACTGTGATTTTTTTTAAGCCACCCAGTAGTGGACTGGCCGCTAGATGGGCGTGATAAACATTTAAATACATGAATAATATTGAAGCTTTTGTTGAAACCCCAGTTGTGTGCCCCATTAGAACGACTCCGGTTTTGTTTTGGCAGGAGACGCTGGGCATCAAGTGTCAGGCGGGCCCGCCAGAGTCAGTTGTCTCTTCAGAGCAAATTGGTTTCCTCATTTCGGAGGTGGGGCCACTCAACAAATGTAGCAAGGATTCCATTTCCTCCGTCCAGACCCGATGCCGAGAAAGAAGAAGCAATTCGCAGAAGGGCAAATCCCCTGGTAAGTACCCCATCAATCTATTGATTTGTTTGTTTATAGGCCTGAGTATTAATTTAATCTATAAATACACTGAATGGCCAGAATTGATTAAATAATGAATTGGATCAATCCTGTGACTTGGACAGTGTAGGATGTGGCTTTCCCGCTTTCCTTCTGTCCTTTGGAGGTGTTTTCTTTAAAAGCAAAGCAAAAAGTGGGCTGCTTATATGCCACCCCATAGTGCTTAGAGAGCACTCTCTGGGCGGTTTACTGCTGAATGATGCAGGCTACACATTTCCCCTGCCTTTGGGAAGCTGGGTGCTCAGTTAGGTGCCAAACGTTCATGGCCCCCACCAGAGTTGGAAAGGAGGTGGCAAAAGGTGGTCCAGGATCTGACGACTTCCAGCTGATCCTGGCATGATCTTAGGGCGCTTTTACATGACCCCTAAAATCCGAGGCAAAGGGCTCCCAGATGCGGAGCTTAAAATTGTTTTCTCACCAGCTCCGGACTTTAAAAAAAATTAAGTACAGCCACGCCCACCTAAGGGTGCCCCAGCGCATTTTCCAAGTACCTGGTCTCCGAAGGTGACAAATTTCTGATGCGGATGTAAAGCAGTGAGTGCCGGGCTGTCCTCGCCTTCTGTTTGTTTGTTTTTTTGCCCCCCGCCCCTTTAAGAGACTGGATTGCTTCCCGGGGCAGCTCCTGACAGCAGAGTGGAGGTGAGCCTGCATTCTTTTCTCCCTTTTTTCTCCCTCCCCTCACGCAGACAGGAGCAAGGGAGTGCGGAGGGGTGGGAACACAGCAAGAGGAGCAAACCCCCAAGATCTCTGGTCCGAATTTAAGTTGCCAGCAGATCTTAGGGGTCGTGTAAAAGCGCCCAAAGGTGGTCCATTATCTGATGACTTCCAGCTGATCCTGGCATCATCTTAGAGTCAAGAGATTGGGAGGGGATCCTACAGGATGTAGCCCAACTTATTTTCCTGCACTGGACCTGAAGTGTAGGATGCAGCTATACCAAGCTGTTGAGGGCTCCCCCCCTTCTCCTTTTGGGGAACCCCCCCAATAGTGCATAGGGGACCAGGTGCTCCAACAAACTGAGACAGGAAGGGCCGGGCCCCCTTTTCTGTGCCTGGAGATGCAGCGGCACCTTCCGCCTGCCTGCCAAGGCCCTTTCCACTGAAACGCACCCCCCCCTTCTCGGTTCTTCCTAGATCTGCATCTGCTCGTGGATGTGGCTTGCAAACAAGAGCACTTTCCAAAGGAAGAAGAATTAAGGGAGTGAGAAGTCGGTGGAAAGTGTGCGCCAAAGGCCAACCCCTGGCCAGCCGGGGAAGAGCAGCCGGAGAGTGACCTCGGCTCTTTCGGGGGGACTTTTCTGTCCTTAGGAAGTGCCTATGTTCTCCCTCTCTGCTTATTATCTGTTTCCTATGTAAATAGCCCCACCAGTTGTTTTCCCTCCAGTCTTTTTTAGTAGGTTTACATTATTTTTCCAGGTCAGTTTCATCTGAGGTCAGAGATCACTTGCCCAAAGGTCCGTGGCCTCTTGATCACCAAAGTAAGTTCGGCCTCCCCCCGCCCCCCCCCGGAGTACCCCCAACAGGAGGTTTCTTGTTTTGCACTGGGGGAAGTCTCTGCTGTTTAAGCATCTTCCCCACCACCACCACCACCTCCTTGCCCCCACCCCCTCCATTTGTGCACATTCCCGTTTTGAGAGCACTTAAAAGAGGAAGTTTTTAATCTACGACACAAACGCATTGGGGGATTGAGTCCAAATGGGCAATCTGTTCTACAGGAGACACCCTGAAACAACTCTTCTAGGTAAGGACCCTGAGTTTCTTCCCTGGGTGGGTTGGGATCTTTTTTACTGACAAGTACTGGCATACCTATGGGGAAAGCAGCTGGGCAGTTTTAAGTTATTAGAGCATTCTTACGTTTTAATAATTTCCTCATTCTGGAGGCACTTTAAAACAAAAGGTTAAGGCTTCTGTTATTTTTCTATATTTCTTAGCTCACAAAGCTATTTTAACTAGTTCTAGATAATTGTATTTATCGAGAGTAGATTTTTAAAGAGCCCTGTCTTTGCCCTCATATACCTATTTATTTATTTATTTATTTATTTATTTATTTATTTATTTATTTATTTGGTAAAGCTATATATGTTGCACTGGAATATGCGTGAACAAGGCAGCGCGCTAAGAATGTGTTTGAGGCACCTTCCACTCGTATTTTCAGAAGCCTACTTTCTGCAGAGGTGAAAAAGGTATAGGGCAGTGCTTCTCAACCTGCGTGTCCTCAGATGTTTCTGGACTGCAACTCCCAGGAACCCCTTCCAGCACAGCGAGTGGTGGAGGCTTCTGGGAGTGGCAATCCAGGAACATCTGGGGACCCACTGGTTGAGAACCACTGGTATAAGGGAATCGTTGGGAAAGCAGATCTGTTCTCCCACCTGCATTTTGTCCATTCTTAGCTCAGTTTTCTTCCCAGCAGGCCCCGTGAATGGCAGGTTGAACCAAAGCCCCGTGGGCATACCCTGCCAGAGCCTCGTACAAAGCAGGCCTTTCAGGAGAGGTGTAGGATCATTTCCTTCAGAAACGCCATAGCCTAGGAGGTCATCAAATATTCTGTATATTTTGAGATGCCCCCCTCCACCAGGTCATTCTTGTAAGGACTCATTTTCAGTCCCCTTATCCATTCACTCTTAATGTTTGACATGAGTGGGTCAACGAGGAAGCAAGTGTGAGCGCAACAGGGACTTTCCCCCACCGGGTCTCGCTGGTGCTGGATGTGGCTGATAACACTTGTGCCCATTCCTTCCCTGACCCATAACACCCTAGAAACAGGAGTTTGACAGCTGATCCAGATTAGTCTTGCTGAAAAGGCTCTCTCTCTCTCTTTTTTTTTTGTCACACTGCAGCAAAATACCTGTTAACAGTCCTTTCTGAATGATCAATAAAGGAAGAACTTTCACCTGAGCCTGGTCTTTTAAGACTCGGTTGGGAAATGGTTGTATTTAGGGACTTTCCATCTGTCCTGAAACTGATTTGGGGTGGGTGGGGGTGGGGCGACGGCCAAGGAGATAGATCTTTTGTGGCATTCACAGCCACAGTTGCTTTAGAAGGCTTTGGCATATATAAGATGGCCAAAAGTATTTATGCGATCGGAAGAAATCTGTATAGTAACTGTACGAAAGTGGCTCTCACTGGTGGAACAACTTTGGCCGTGTCCTGTTCCCACCGTTTTTGCTAAGCTGCGTCGAGTCTGAGAAAGCATCTGTGTGAAATGGGCTGTCTGGTTTTGCTACACCTGCTAGGAGCAACGCTCTGGGTTTTCACTTGAAAAGTGAGTCTAGAGACCCCTTCATGTGTTGTTGTTGTTCAGTCGTTCTGTCGTGTCTGACTCTTCATGACCCCATGGACCAGAGCTCGCCAAGCCTTCCTGTCTTCCACTGCCTCCCGGAGTTTGGTCAAATCCATATTGGTTGCATCGATGACACCGTCCAGCTGTCACATTCTCTGCCATCCTCTTTTCCTTTTGCCTTCAATCTTTCCCAGCATCAGGGACTTTTCCGAGGACTCCTCACTCCTCATGAGGTGGCCAAAGGACTGGAGCCTCAGCTTCAAAATCTGTCCTTCCAGTGAACATTCGGGGTTGATTTCTTTCAGGAGGGATAGCTTTGATCTCCTTGCAGTCCAGGGGACTCTCAAGACTCTCCTCCAGCACCACAGCTCAAAAGCATCAATTCTGCGGTGATCAGCCTTCTTTATAGTCCAGCTTTCACTTCCATACACCACTACTGGAAAAACCATAGCTTTGACTCTCCTGACCTTAGTTGGCAAAGTGATGTCTCTGCTCTTTAGGATGCTACCTAGGTTTGCCATTGCTTTCCTCCCAAGAAGCAGGCATATTTTAATTTCGTTGCTGCAGTCGCCATCTGCAGTGATCAAGGAGCCCAAGAAAGTAAACTCTGTCATTGCCTCCATTTCTTCCCCTTCTATTTCCCAGGAGGTGATGGGACTGGTGGCCATGATCTTAGTTTTTTGATATTGAGCTTCAGCCCATTTTTTTCACTCTCCTCTTTCACCCTCATTAAAAGGTTCTTTAATTCCTCCTCACTTTCTGCTATCAGAGTAGTATCATCTGCGTATCTGAGGTTGATATTTCTTCCGGCAATCTTAATTCCGGCTTGTGGTTCATCCAGACCTGCCTTTCGCATGATGTACTTAACATATAAGTTAAGTAGGCAAGGTGACAGAATACAGCTTTGTCGTACTCCTTTCCCAATTTTAAACCAATCAGTTGTTCCATATCCAGTTCTGATGGTTGCTGCTTGTCCCACATATAGATTTCTTAGGAGGCAGATAAGGTGGTCAGGCACTCCCATTCCTTTAAGGACTTGCCATAGTTTCAAAATTCAAACTTAAACTGAAGAAAGTAGGGAAGACCACTGGGCCAGTCAAGTATAATCTAAGTCAAATTCCTTATGAATACACAGTGGAAGTGAAGAATAGATTTGTGTACTGCACTCTGAAGTGAAAAGGGGCCTGATGCTGTCCCTTGAGTTGTGACATCCTTCTTTAAGGGATTTAAAGCCACACTTCCCTTCCCTCCTATCCAGAATCTAGCCGTTTTCATTACCATCCAAAGGTGCTAATTATGCTGTACTTCTATAGAATTCTTGAAGGCAGTTCCTTCTTGTATTTCAACCCTTTGGCGGGTGCCTCTTACCAAAGCTGTCTTTTGTCCACCGGACAGTGCGCCCAGCTTTGGAGGAAGGCCAAGACTGTGCGCCGGGGCATCCTTTCCCAGGCCAGCTTACAGGCCGCCTGCCTGGGAGGCTGGTGACGAGCAAGGCATGGGTTCCAGCGCTCGGACATCAGCCCGACAGGAGATCACCGGGGGTGGGGTGGGGGGTGTCGAGCCGCCTTCCGACTGAGCCAGGGCAGCGCCAGCGGTGCGCCCCTGGCAACATGCGCTGGGCAGCCTTCCGAGTCTCCCCCGCGGTCTGTGGGCTGGAGAGATGCCGCCCCCGCCGCCCAGCGCTGTTCTTTGGAGGGGGGAAGATGCCCTGGCGGTCTCCTCCTCCTCCTCCTCCTCCTCCTCCTCCGCCTGGGCACGGGCTGGCTGGCGCCCGGGAGGATGGATGCCAAGCAGGCGGGAGCGCAAGCGGGATGCAGTTTTCGTGGCGGATCAGGAGAGGGAGTCGAGGAGCCCGAGCAGCACCCGGAGGAGGAGGAGGAGGAGGAGGGCTGTTGGGGATGGGGGGTGGGGACTCCTGCCCGCGCCTGCCCCACCCTCCCTTCATGTCAGCAGGTAGGCAGACACGGGCGGGTTGCAAAGCCCCGGGGAGGGACGCGCCGCGCCGCGCCGAGAGAAGAGCCGCCGCCGCAGCAGCAGCCGCACGGCGGGGCTTCCGTCGCCTGCCTGCCTGCCTGTCTGCCTCCTCCGCCGTCCAGGAACGGAGCCCGCGGGGACCTTCCCGAGCGCAGCCCTGCCCCAGCCCTGCCCGGCGGCGCACCGATCCCCGGAGGAGCCTTCCTCCTCCTCCTCCTCCTCGCCGGCAGGCTCCCGCCGCCGAGTGAAACCCCCGCGCCCCGCGCGCCCTTCGCCTCCGGAGGCGTCTTCTTCTTCGCCCGGGCGCCCGGCTCGCGAGGAAGCCCGCCGCCACCCCGGCGTCTGCAGCGTCTCCTCTTGATCCCCCCACGGGCGGCCTTCCACCTTGTACCTGCCTGGCTTCGGGGCTGGAAAAAAATCTGCCTCGCCTCCAACCTCCGCCGGGAGGACGCGGCGCGCCTTTGGGTCGGTTCGCTCTAGGAACTTTTTTGGCCAGGGAGGTTTTTTTTTTTTTTTTGGCGTCAAAAAGGTCCCAGCTGTTACTGCGGCTCCCCGGGGGCTTCTTCCAGGCGCGCTTTGAACAGACGCGGTTTCCCCACCTTTCTTTTCTGGATCAAACAAACTCCAGCAAAGTGCCTCGGATTTGTCCACAGGGAGGAAGATTTCTCGCGGAGTACAGCCTTCCATTCTGGTTTTCAGCAACTCGTGGCTCAAAGCGGATATATTAATTCCGAAGCTTGCACAGGAATGGCATTTAAAAAAAACCCACACAGGTGTCTCATCTGCAGTTGTTTTTCCTGTTTGGGGCCTTTTCAACTTCCGAGAGAGCTTTAAAAAAATCTGAGAAGATAGACTCCCCCCCCCGCCCCCTTTCAATGAATGTTGGAAGCTACCCTCTCCCACTGGTGGATTCGGTCTCCCTGGAAAAATTCCAACGTAGAAGAAGTATTTTAATATTCACAACCAGATGGGTGGAAAGTTGGTGCGGCAAGCCAGTGGGGATTTACGTTTGTGGAAAGGAAGCGGTGTGCTCCTCTAATGTCTAAATGGAAGCCTCTCCGCCGTGGTCGCGGCTTTTCCGCGTGTGACAAGAAAGGCGCAACTCCTTTGCAGGGAAACAGAAATATAAAGGAAAGGCCACGCCGTGCTCAGGAGCCAAACGGGGTGTGTGTGTGCACGTGCTAGCGTGACCATTTGGATGCCAAGCCCTTGGTCTTCTAGGCCATCCAGGGGCATACAAGCCAAACAGGATGTGAGCCATCCAGAGGGTCTTACCTGGGGAATTGGTGCTCTCAGATCTTCACTGACACGTTGACCCTTGCCCTCTATGGTGACCTGTGTGGCTGGGGATCCCCCCTCGGTTTTTGCTTACCATGTCGGGAGGATTTATCTGGAGGAGAAGGAGAAGAAGGACCTGATCCGGCAACCCTCAAGGCCTGGGCCCTCGGGAAGGAGGGGCAACTGATTTGGGAAGACCAGGAGGACGGGATGCCCCTGGCCCCTCCAGCTCTCTGATCTTCCTCCTCTTCCTCCTCCTCCTCAACCCCATCCGGCCTGCCGTTGGGTACCTGCCGAGGGGCTTGCGCAGACCTTGCTGAGCGCTATGTGTGGCCGGAGCGCGCCGCGGCCGCCGCAGGGAGCATGAGTGCTGGCCCCCGGCTGCAGCTGCTGGCGGTCCTCTGGCCTTGGCTACTCCTGGCCACGCTGCAGGTCCGGCTGGCGGTGGCCATGGCGGCCGAGCGGTCCTCGGCGGCCCAGAAGGCCATCATCCGGGTGGTCCCCTTCAAGCTGCAGCCCCTCACCCTGGAAGGCGTCTTTGCCAGCGTCGCCGAGGTCATGCCGGCCGAAGGGAAGCTGTTGCAGGTAAGAGGGCTTCGATTCGGTCCCGGCGGTTCCGCCAGCAAAGAGGGTCGTCTTTCCCACTCCCCCCACCCCCTCATGGAACTGGCCGGGCCTTCTTGTGGGCCCCAGGTGTCTTTCTCCGGTCTCCTCAAGGGAACAGCTGTCTGCCTTTGCCCAGTCTACAAGGGGCTGAATATCTGGGGCATTCTCTGTTGGGCAATGCATTTCGGTCTCCCTTGGCCCCTACTGGCCCCCTGGCATTTACTTTCCCCTTGTACCTTTCATCCTTTAACAGTCACTTCTACACCCTGGCAACCTTGGCCTTTGCCCACCCCCTCACCCCCGCCCCCAAAGAGCCACCTTCGGAGGTGCTGGCCAGGGGACACTGCCAAGCCCCCAGGGGAGCCTGAAGCATCTGCCTGAGAGCCTCACCTGAGATGCTCCCGGGAGCATCTCGTGGCTGGCGCCGGGAAGAGCCAAGAGGGAGGTCCGGTGCCCTGCATCCGGTGCCCTCAAAGGGTTCCGTTGGCGGCCCTGGAGCACAGCTGCCGGCCGGGCTTCGTGTGCCGTCTTGCCTCGCAACCCATGAGTCACCTCGCAGAGACCTCGCATGACTCAAGGGCCTTGTTCTCACGCAGAGAAGCCCAAAGCCCGGCCAACGCCACTGAGAAGCCCCGCGGAGTCACAAATGGCTCTCTCTCTTTCTCTCTCTCTCTCTCTCTCTCTCTCTCTCTCACCTCTCTCTCTCTCTCTGTGTGTGTGTGTGTGTGTGTGTGTGGCCTGCTCTGTCGGGCTGGATTGGTCTGGGGGTGGTTTTGGCGGGACGTTGGGGACAGGCCTGTTTTGTCAGAGGTTCCGGGAGACCTTTTTGGAGGAAGGGGCACATGGCAGAGGGGTGGCAATGCCCACATGTGGAGGACCTTCTGTGGCTCGCTGAACTGAGGCTGAGATTTTGGAGGACTTCCACCACTGTCCAAGCTGGGACTCTGCACCTAAATGGGGATCCTCCAAACCAAGCTCCTATAGGACATTTTGGGGAGCGGGAGAGAGAGCTGATCCGTTGATCCAAATAGAGCAGAGAGGCTCAATATTGTCCATTTGACCAGCGCCTGAGCAAAAAACCAAAACTGTCAGGGTGGTACAGTATACAAGTAGGTAGGAAGGAAGGCAATGACCCTACCCCACCACAGTTAGCCTTAATGATAAGTATGGCTTTGTTCCTATTTATTAGATTAATAGATTGATTTGATTTGATTTATCTCTTGCCTTTCTGTCAGTTAGGGACAGAAGGCAATTTCCATGCTGCAGTATGTATGTATGTATGTATGTATGTATGTATGTATGTATGTATGTA
>JAHTLZ010000038.1:4537326-4549723 GCA_023846285.1 Phrynocephalus versicolor | reverse complement strand
GTATGTATGTATGTATGTATGTATGTATGTATGTATGTATGTATGTATGTATGTATGTATGTATGTATGTATGTATGTATGTATGTATGTATGTATGTATGTATGTATGTATGCATGCATGTATGTATGTATGTATGTATGTATGTTTATTTATTTATTTATTTATTTACCAGATTTTTTTAGCCGCCCCACTACCAAGAGGTCTCTGGGCGGCAGAGGTCACCTCCTTGAGGTGGATATGTGTATAGGGATCCTTGAGGCTCAATGAAACAAGAATAGACCTGTTGTTGAATCCAGGAGATTTCCATACACATCAGTTGGCCATTGATTCAACTCACTGATTCTACCCTGCTGCAAGGCAAGTTAAACAGAGAGACAGAGAGAAAAGACAATGCCTTGCCCCGAGTCACCTTTTCTTGTGAATACCTCTAACAAAAATTAGAAGCATCCGAAGTGCAGCGGCTTGAAGCCTAGCAGAGGAAATTGCAGGGCGAGTGGCCATGGATTGCGGTCCATTTCCTCAGACAGACGCCGAGGATGACAGGGAGGCCACAGAAATGTACCCAGATTGAGGAAAGGAGAGCGACCATCACAACATTGTTAATGAGGTCTGGAAGTTGAGTCATGGCTACTGGACTTCTTTTTGAGAGATAGAAACGTTTCGCTGTTCATCCAAACAGCTTCATCGGCTAAGAAGGCTTGGTCTGCTGCCCCAGGGGATGGAAAACGCCCAGCCACTGTGCAAAAAAGCCCTCAGGGCAAAGGTAGGACCGGCTTCCAGGATGTGAAGGAAAAGTCCAAGGGCTTTGGCTCTCAGAAGCCCTGAGTGCGGCAAATGTCTACGTCATTTAAGGAGCTTTTGGTGAATGTCCTTCAACCTCCCAGGTCTTGGGTGGCCCATGATGGTTCTGCCTAGTCCCTCATGGCTTCTACGGGGCCTCCACCAGGGTCCTTCCACTATAGCCCGCTGTTGGGTGCCGGAGAGGGGCAGAATCTAACTCACAGGATATTAACCAGAACTTACCTTGTACTGTAGTTTTGGGACTGCCCCATCTTCACTGCCCGCCCACCCCCACCCCTTTTCTAGGCCAGGGTTGGGTGGAGTTTTGGAGGCCCTCAATGGCCTCAAGGCCAAAACATCTCCAGACCTTCCTGCATCCTTGTGAGCTACCTGAGCTCGTGGGCCTGCCTCTGAGCCACTTGTCCATGTCCCCTTCTCCATCTTCTGAGGCGGGGCACAGCCTCTTCCTAGTGGAACTGGGATTACCCTCTTGAAAGCCAGCAGCCAGGCTCAGTGGAAACTCCACCGTGATTCAAGCTACTTCTGGAGACAGGGCAGGTCGCCAAGGGGAACGTCCCTCCGGACTCGTTTCTCTACTGCAAATATGGATTATGGGTAGGGGCCTTTGGGCTGTACTGGTTTGATTTTTAAAAAATCCCAGCTTTTTAAATACTGTATCATTTTGTGATGGCAAAAAAGGCAACACTTGTTTCATCATCTTGCCATTGTAACAGATGAGGAGGAGACAGCAACAGCAGGTCCAATCCATACCGTTCAATTTGCTTAGCACAGAAGAGCAGGGTTTATATTTGGGGTGGGGTGGGGGTTGCAGTGCTGTTGAAGTATCTTTCTCAGCAAACAGCATGTTCTTTTATTCTTTAATAATACAGTCTCTCGGATGCACTACAGCAGCCCAGGCTCTGTTCTATCCTGTGAGTATCAAACATGATCGGGTACCATAAGAACCTAAGAAGAGCCCTGCTGGATCAGGCCAAAGGCCCATCGAGTCCAGCTTCCTGTATCTCACAAGTGGCCCCACCAGATGCCTCTGGGAGCGCACAAGACTAGATCTCTGTCTCCTGATCCCACTCCCCTGCATTTGGCCCTTGAAGTACCCCGGTTTTAAGCCTGGAGATGACACATCTCCATCATGGTTTGTCACCTGGGGTGGACTTTTCCTCCAGGAATCCGCCCAGTCCCCTTTTGAAGGCATCCAGGCTAGATGCCATCACCACCTCTTGTGGCAGGGAGTTCCACAAACTACACGCAGTGTGGTGCAGTGGACAGAGTGACTGGAGGCCTGGGTATGAATCTCCACTTGGCCGTGGAAAACTCACTGGGGGAGAGGAACCAGCAACACCATTCCTTAAATGGTCACTACCTTAAATGTCACTACGGGCGTTTATACACGACCCCTAAACTCCGGGGCAAATGGCTCCCAGCTCCGGAGCTTAAAAATGTTTCCCCACCAGCTCCGGAGTTTACAGGAAATTAAGTGCGGCCACGCCCCCATAAGCGCGTCCCAGCGCACTTTTCTTGTACCTGCTCTTCCGGGGTCAAAATTGCTTGATGCGGTGTAAGGATAGTGAGTGCGGGGCTCTCCTCGCTTCTGTTTGTTGTTGTTTTGGCTCCCGCCCCTTTAAGAGCTACTTTACAGAGACAGAAATGTTGCCACGGCAAGAGCGGAGGCAGATCGGAGGTGAGCCATGATCTTTTCTTCCTTTTTTTTCTCCCTCCCCTCACGCAGCCAGCAGCCAGGGTGGGGACACAGGAAGAGTGACAAGCCCCTAAGATCTCTGGTCCGAATTTAATTGGCCAGCGGATCTTGGGGGTCGTGTAAAAGCGCCCTACCTTGGAAGCCTGAACGCCCTCAGACTTGGATCTGTGCTTCACAGCAAGTTCCCACTGAGATGAACCTTCTTTTCATCTTCCAAAGACCACAAGCCGGTGGCTTCAATTTTTTTTTGGCTAGTGTTGGCTTCATTTTCCATCCAGCCTTTTCTTTCAAAGACAGAAGCATAAGAGCTGTGCATCCCTCCGGAAGGAACTTGGGGACCCTTGTGCAACATGTCAATAAGCGTCAGCACCAAGCAGTAACATAACATCCATAGCATCAATAACAACGACAAAACAATTAGCCAACTGCAAGTAAACACTCTGGCTCGTTTAAGGCATGCATTTTATACAGACCCAGGGGGGTCAAGGAGCCGCTTTGAGGATCAGACGATGCCCAGATTGGTCTGCTGGGCATCAGAGATTCAACAAGTGAATTCGCGTCAAATGTTTTACCACAAAGAGGGTCAAAGGTGAGCCTCAGAGGGAAGTGGGACTGAGGGTGTCTTTCTCCTGCCATGGGACTGAAATACGAGCAAGAGCAGCCAACTTTTCTTTTATGAAATTTATATTCATTATGAAAAGGTTCTAGTCCTCATGATATGGATCTGCCTGATGGCAAAGGTTTATGAAATGACAAAGGCACACGAGGAAAGATTGAGGAGGCACCTATGCATAGATCCCGTAAACAGCAGAAGAGCAGGACTTGGAAATATCTAGTTACAAGTAACTTAGTTATCTGTCGCTCCATGCTGTTAAGTGTCACAGTTAATATTACTAGTTTTAGGGTATACATTTTCAGGTTTTGGGGGGGGGGGGTTGAATTGGTTTTGGTCCCACCCCCCATTTTTAATGTGCAGTATCAGAACGGGTCACTAGATGGCACCAGTGAAAACCCCAGTGCATTTTTTTCCTAGCCTGTTGGTACAGTAAAGAGTAAGACATTTTTCTGGCTTGTTGGTATTAACACATCGGAGCAACAGAAGCAGGGTCGTGAACTGAGCGGCTGAGAAGCAATGAGTAACAGATTGAGCTCCTTTTACGACGTCGTGTCCCAGGCTTTGTAGCTCTATAAAATGTGCAGAGATTGAGGAAGCTCCCATATTTGGGGGGGGGGGTAGGGAGGCAACCTTTTTAGCATCGGGTTCACAAGTTCCCGAAAGAGCATGGGGGGGGGGAGAATGAGAGAAGAGCAGTGGGTGGGGCACCTGGGGAGGGAGGAAGTTGGAGGCCCCCCCCCGCCCCCCCGGGGGGGGGGGGGAGGAAGAGCCAGCCTGTATAACCTTGGGCAACCTGGACAGACCTGAGACGGGTAAACCACTCCTGGATACGAGGGAGCCCAGGAGAGGCCTGCCATAAACCGGAGTGAAATTGATGGCATGTGGTTGTTCTTTGATCTCCTTCTAGAGGCCAGCAATGCTTGATGGCTGTCTGTGTTGTTTTTCAAAAGACCATTGTTGCTTCGATGCTCCGACAGCAGCATCCTGGAGGAGGAGGCAGATTTGCGGGACAGAGTTCTGGGGGACATTGCTACTACCCAGAGCAGATCATCCCTGGTCAGGTTTTTGTTTCCGAAACCTGGACGGGATTGGGGATCCCAGCCTTGCGACCCTGTCACCGGTTTCGCGGGGAAGGGGGGCTGTTGGTTCGGACATTCCCGGTGAACCCCCGGTGCGTCAGGCGAGGCCGGTCCCTGCAATACCGAGACCAGCAGTTGGATGCCCCTGGGCTCCAGATTTAGGAATGAATGAAATTCCTCAAGGGTGGAGCCTTGAACAGTCATACAATGTCAAGGACAAGGTGTTGGTTTGTGTGTGGGGGGGGAGGCAGATGCCGGGGTCAGCGGGGGGGGGACAGTTACTCTTTGTTATGAATAGCTGGATGGCCATCTGTCAGAAATATTGTGATGGGGGTTCCTGCATGGCAGGGGGCTGGACTAGATGGCCCTTGAGGTCTCTTCCAACTCTATGATTGTATGATTCTATGAATTCTTTCAGATGATCTCCTGTGCTCCACCCTAGCCATGCTCAGAGTCCCCGTCTAGGAGTGGTTAAGGCCAAAGGGTGGGGTGGGGGAGCTCGTAGGTCTACCTCCACTGGGTGAAGGAGGCGCAGAGCTCCAATCCCAACATTTTTTTTTCCAAAAGGCAGAATTTGGGCATTGGTGACTGGGCCAGGATGATGGGGGAAGTTTTTGTAGTTTTTCTCCTACAAGAGGGTTTGGCCTTTGGCAACACCTCGGTCGCCCGAAGGCCCTCTGATTTGGGATGTTCCCGCAAAGCCCTCGTCTTGTGGCATGAGGGGGAGAGAGGAGCCACACAGCCGCCCTCCCGCCCCCGCCCGCCCGCCCGCAGGTGTGCATAAGAGGGAACATAAAAGACGCTATTGTTTCACTCCTCCAGCGCTGCCTCCAACCAAAAGGCATTCCCCGCCGTGGACTTTGGCTTCTTGAAGGAAAGGGTGATGCCAGCCTGCATCTCCCCTCAGCAGCGGCCCGTGTTCCTTAAATAAACACCCAGGCCCTTATCCCTCCTGAACCTTTTGTCAGAGCCTGGAAGTGTGTGTGTGTGTGGAGTCTTGAGGGTTTTTGATCGCGTGGGTTTTTCCTTCTTTTTCTTCCTTTGGGGAGAGCATGCAGGCGAAACCAAAGAAGTAGAATTGCAGAGAGAGCTTTGTTTCAAGGGCCCGGGGGCGCCTAGCCACCGAGAAGGTTGCGAGGGAAGCCGTCCCTGAAAGGCCACGGCTCTGATTCTCCATGCCCTTCACGCGCCTTTTGAAACTTTGCCACGCTCCAGAACGAATCAGGCCAACTGGCACGAGCCCCGTGCCCGGCCTGTCTGCTGGGGAGGAAAGCTCACAGCGGTGCCCCCCCGATGCCCCCACCAGCAGACCCAAGCCTCCCCTTCTGGGCTGAAATAACGCCTTTCCAAACATGCCCGGCCGGCCTTCTCTCCGCTCTCTGTACAGCCGCTCTCAACAAGAATTTGCCGCCTCTGAGGTTTCCTAGGACCTGATATTTTAATGCCTCCCCGATTGTCCTGGAGCCCAGCATGGGTCATAAACTTTTTAATGGGTATTTTTAACTTCCCCTGGCCATTCAGCGTGTTTCCTGACGGCTGATTTGTCTAATTATTAACCCATCAGGGGCGCAAAGTACAGCTGGGACTGGCGTCCGGTGCAGTGGGTGCCGTGAAGGCCGAACCCCCCCTCCCTTCCAAGCCGCTCTCTTCTGCAAATCCCACACGGGTCCAGGCACGTGGGGGATACCAGAAATGTGATGTGGCTCCAGACGGCCAACATTTTAAGACGGCGGTGGCACAGCTTAATGATAGGTACATACTGGCCACTGACGTTTGTCCGAGAAAGCCAAAAATAGTTTTCCCAGGCATCCACAAATTAAAGGTGTGATATTCCGGACTCCTCTCCTTGGCATATTTTGGGAGCATAAGATCTTTCCGGCTTAGGCATGCCTTCGGACAGAGACACAGAATTAGATGTGGACTCTCGATCAGTGGCAGGAAGACATCTTGTATAACAGTGCTGGCGAACCTGTGTCGCGGGTGCCCAAGGTGGCCCTCGGAGCTCTTTCTGTGGGCACCCGACATTGCCCCTTCACAGCCGCCTGGATTCAGGTTAAATGGCTGTATTGCCACTTAGCAAAAAATGAGCGGGTTTTGGATAGCAGTTTGGGCACTCGGTCTCTAGGGCACTTTTACACGACCCCTAAAATCCAAGGCAAAGGGCTCCCAGATTCGGAGCTTAAAAATGTTTTCCCACCAGCTCTGGACTTTTTAAAAAATTAAGTACGACCACGACCACCTAAGCGCGTTTAAGTACCTTGCCTCCAGGAGGTAAAAAATCTTCCGATGCGGATTGTAAAGCAGTGAGTGGTGGGCTGTCCTTGCCTTCTGTTTGGTTTTTTTGTCCCCGCTGCCCCTTTAAGAGACAGAAATCACTACAGGGCGGTCGGGGGCTGCTTCCACGGGCAGACAGAGGTGAGCCTGCATTTTTTCCCCTCCCTTTTTTTCTCCCTCCCCTCATGCAGACAGGAACAATGGGGTGCGGAGGGGTGGGAATACAGGAAGAGGGACAAACCCCCACGATCTCTGGTCCGAATTTAAGTTGCCACCGGATTTTAGAGGTCGTGTAAAAGCGCCTAAAAGGTTTGCCATCACTGTGGCATACGGTACCTTGAGGTATCCTTTTATGTTTATTTCCCATGTGGATTAGCAAAAACTTGCCCTGCAGTCTTCCCAATTCTAGGATTTCCTGACCATTCTTGCCGTGGTGCAGGCCCATCTCAGTTTCGCTCCCTGAAACCGAGGGCGTGCTGGCCTTCACACATGACACTGCGCCTGGTTCCCACTTCCTCTGGATTGCCTGCCCCCAAGATCTCTGAGGACCAGCCAGAAGCTTTGGGCGAACCTTCCTCAGGGTCCGCCTTGCTTCCCACCCCGGCTCCAGGAATTGCCCTCAGGAAGAGGCTGAAAGCTTGCACAGGTGGAGGGATATTTTCTTAGCTCTCACTGCTCCAAGCTGTACGGAAAAGGGATGAATGCTTAAGGAAGGCTCCAGGGCAGTCTGGCTCCGATTCAGTTGGAGATTTTAAAAAACGGGAAAGGAAAGAAGAAGGAAGGAAGCAGAGTGGTTTTATGTACTACAGTTCCCATCCTGTTACGCCTAGGCATGGACTCTAATCCCCCTATTCTGCTTTTGGGTCCACATTTTAATTCCTTCCTCACACATCTGTCCAGCACTCTAACCCTTACACCCCGCTGTCTCCTTGCTCATCCCACGAGTTAATTCCCTCCTGCTTTGCACCCTCCTCCTCCTCCTCCTCCTCCTCGCAGGCAGGCTCTGTGCTGGAGGAATTTGCAAATTAATCCTTGCATTGGAGCATGCAAAGGTTGCTACACCTTTCCTCCCCTGTGGTTTCCTCGCATCTTTACCAGGTGCTCTTGTCGTGGAGGGGGTGTGGAAGGCCAAACAGGTAGGTTAAGCCCTGCTCCGATAGCAGACCGGACCTGCTTGGTAGTCCACGTGGCTGCGTGGGGGCATCTTTTCCTCCTGCGTCCCCCCCCCCGACACCCGCTCACACACGCAGGGGGATGAATTCAGGGCCAGAATCAAAGGCAGGGGGTGGGGCCTCGTGATGTCATAGAGGCAGGGCAGGCAGGGCCTGGGAGGGAACCAAGCACGTGGGTCTCCTTCCATGCCACTCACCCCAAAATCTGTCCCTTCTGACATGTCAGCCACACTGATTTGCCAGTTCCTTCTGCCTTGCCAAGGAAGACAGGGCCTTTTCGCACGACCCCTAAGATCCGCTGGCCACTTAAATTCGGACCAGAGATCTTGGGGGTTCGTTGCTCTTCCTGCGTCCCCACCCCTCCGCACTTCCTTGATCCTGTCTGCGTGAGGGGAGGGAGAAAAAAGGGGACAAAAGAATGCAGGCTCACCTCCGTTTGCCAGTCCAAGCCTCCCCAAGCCCCGTCGTCGTCCTGATTCCTTCTCTTAAAGGGGCGGGAGGCAAAAAACAACAACAAACAGAAGCGAGGAGAGCCTGGCACTCACTCCTTTACATCCGGATCTGGGATTTTTCACCCTCCAAGAGCAGGTACCTGAAAAGTGCTTCGTGGCAGAGTGGTGGAGCAGGCCCCGGGTTTTAATCCAGCCCTACCACACCACATTGGCTTGTGTTCCTATTGCTGCCCAACCACGGTTTATTATTATTGTTAAATACAGAGTGGTGGTGGTGGGGAGAGCCAACGGTGGAAAGATTCCCAGCAACATTAAAAGCCGAAGCAACCAGTGGCTGCCAAACACTTTGGTCTGAATTCATAAATTTCCAAAATAGAGAGAGAGATACAGTGGTACCCTGACTTAAGAGGAGCTCGACTTAAGAGCAATTCAACTTAAGAGCGGAAAACTGTCGGCGTTTTAACTTCCGACTTACGAATTTGAGATATGGTCTGCTCGACTTACAATTTTTCCCCATTTCCCCCCATTTTTAACTTATTTTTTCAATTTTTTAGATAGGTACCCCGACTTAAGAGTAGTTCGACTTAAGAGCATGCATTTGGAACGGATTAAATTCATAAGTTGAGGTACCGCTGTAATCCTCATGCCTGTCCCTGCTTTACAAACAAGCCAACATACTTCAGAACCCGAGATCCCAGGAAGACATCCAGGTGAGGGGAGCATCCCCAGCGCATAAAACATTAGAGCGCATTCTCAAAGGCTAGCGTCGCTCCTGCTGCCAGGACGTGCGCAGGCATGCACTAATATTCCTCACATTTTTCCTTCTCCCCCTAATAATTATTTCTTTTTTTAAAAAAAAAAAGAAAGAAAGAAAAGAAAAAAGCCACCCACACCACCAAGGCTCCAGGTTTAGATTTCTGGCTCCCTTTGAAGTACATGCATTTGGCATTTTCCTGGGAGATGAGCCGAGTGGCTCAAAGTCAGAGGGGCAGCCTCAGGCCCAGGGTCAGGGGGCCAGCGCCTGCGTGCCTATGCCCACTTGGCAGGACCACCGCCAGGCTCAGCTTGGTCTTGCGAAGATCTGCCGGGCTCTGGCAGGGCAGGGATCCGGCTGATGAATCGGTTGGTTGGTGGTGGGGGGGGTAGTGGCGTTGCGCTGGTCAGCCATCGGGCCTCCTGACCCAGGAAAAGGAGAGGCAGATGATTTGGCCAAACCTGTCCGCCTCCCATGCCCGGAAAGGTGAAAATAATTTACGGCTTGGTGGTTTTGAATTTTTGAAAAAAAAAGGCAAGGAAAAGGGACAACATGCAGGAGAGTAATGATTATGGAATGCCCTCCCAAGCGAGACCCGCCTGGCGCCAACATTGATGACATTATTTATTATTTATTTATTTGTTGTACTGTATTTATATCCCGCCCATCTTCCAGAGTGGAACTCTGGGCGGCTAACAAAATTAAAACTACACTAAGGAAACTGAGAAAAAGAAAAACAAAAGGTCCAGGTAAAAACATTTCTGTTCAAGAAGTCTTTTTAACTGATCATTGTGGGTCCTGATGGTGATTTTAGTGCAGTGTTTTAATATATTGTATTTATTGTATTTAAATGTTTTATTGTTCTAATTTTATTGCAACTTGATGTTTTAATTGTTTAAATTATTTACTTTGGTTGTGAGCCGCCCAGAGACCTTTGGGTAGTGGGCGGCATACAAGCTATATACATAAATAAATAAATAAATAAATAAATAAAGTGAGGTTGATAAAAAAATAGGTATATGGTGAAGAAAGGCAGGGGAAGCCTCCTCCTGCTGCTGCCACCACATTGCGCTTCGTCGACCCCACGGCACAGACTCCTGCTGATGCCCGACCAGGCACGTCCAAACTTCGGGCCTCCAGATGCTTTGGACCACAACTCCCACAGTCCTTTGCCGTTGGAAATACAGGGTTGGAATTCTGGGAGTTGTGGTCCAAAACATCTGGCGGGCCGAAGTTTGGACACGCCTGCCGGGCCGAAGCAGCGGCCTTGCACAGAAGAACGTAGCCGAGAGGCTCTCGCCCTGCCGTTGCAAAGCTGGACCCTGTCACTCGTCCGGCCCTTCTCCTGAGAAATGGCCACCTGGAGCTCCTAACGCCATCCCCGGAACCAGTAGAGGCAGGCTAAACTCCCAGGCAGCTTTGCACCGGGGATCCGGAAGCAGCGTCATGGGAAGCTGGGAAGGAGACCAGCAGGCCTGTTCCGATCTGCACCTTTGGCGTCTGTCCAGGGCAGGAGGGCAGCCAACTCTGGCCGGCGGTCAGCGCTGGCACGGGGGGACCTGTTGCATGCTGGGCACCCACGTGCCTTCTTTTAGAGCAGGCCTGCCCAACAGGTAGACCGCGGGCTACCAGTAGCCCACAAAGGGTTCAAAAGTAGCCCGCCAGCCATCAATGAAAAAAGTGAGGGGATATGTTCTCCACCCCTCCCTGTCTCAGCCGAGCGGGGCAGTTCAAGGGCCATGGCGCATTGAGATCTGTTCCCTCCAGAACAGATTAATTGGTTTTCAATGTGTTCCTATGGGAAACCGCTGCTCTACTTACAAAAGTTTTTACTTATGAGCATGTGCTCGGAACCGATAAAATTCGTAAGTAGAGGTTTTAGTGTAGTAGCCCTCAGGCACTTTGGGCTGGAAAAAAGTCGACCTTGGCCTGTTCAAAGTTGGAGAGCCCTGTTTTAGAGGATGGGGCTGCCCTTCAAGGAGGGAAGAAACCAGGGCTTCAAGTGGCCCATCGTCTGCCCTGAGCAGCAGTTGGAGAGCTGACGCCACAGCCACAGGGACATACACCTGTGTCACTCTGGCCCCCCAAGGCTGAATAAGCACCATTGGAGGACGACAACCCTGCCTCCCAAAGAGGAGGAGGCTGTATTGACAAGCTGTGATGAACCCTCCGGGATCTTGATGGCTCGATCACTGGGGCGTTTATATCCCGCTTTTCTGCTCCCTGAGCCTAACCCTCTTTCTTCCCCACTGTACCCCACAAAGTAGAGGTCAGGTTGAGGGTCGCTCACCCAGGGTGAACCCTGGACTCCAGTCCAACACTCGCCGTTCTGCTGCCTGACTCAGTGCATTAGATCGATCTGGGTGGATCCTCCGTTTTCCAAAGCACCCTACCTCTAAATATGGGAAACAGCAGGAGCGATCCTGATCTTTCCTCTCCCCCCCCCGCCTCCGTGCCTTCCACAAAGGGGTTGTGCCTGCTTAGAGCCTGAGGAACTGGATTTCACCCACCCAAGCCGGCTCTCTAATTGGTTTTAGTGGTCCAGTAAAAGGCATTGCCCGAGATTCTTGCAAGTGTGTCACCGTTTGTGGGCTGTTTTCTCCTATCTGGCCTGGTGGGGAACAGGATGCCAGTGTGCTAGGAGTTACTCGTGGGGTGGAGTACGGGATGCATACAGCTGTCTGGTAGTTACCTTAGGGGTGTGTGTGTGGGTCCCTGTGCTTGCCTTGCACCTTGTGGGGAGTATAGCTCCTTCTCTCTCTCTCTCTCTCTCTCTGTGTGTGTGTGTGTGTGTGTGTATACACACACACACACACGCCAAGCCCTTCCTCTTTCATCAGGGCTGAGGAGAGGCATTCCGAACCCTCCTTTGCCTATAAAACAATTTCTTTTGTCGGTGGGAAATTTTTGCAGGGTGTGATCACCACGGCGAAAAAAGAAAGAGCGCCTTTGAAGTTCGAGTGAGCTCCTTCGCAAGCCCCTGGGGGCGAGAATCGGATTCCTCCCTACCTCTCTCTCTCTCTCTCTCTTCTCTTCTCTTTCTGAGCTGGGCAGGCCTGTCGGTACAAGCTTGAGAAGCAAGAAGAGCGAGAAATTGGCCCACAGCAAGGAGGGCAACACTGCATGTGTGTGTGTGTGTGTGTGTGTGTGTGTGTGTGTGTGTGTGTGTGTGTGTGTGTGTGTGTGTGTGTGTGTGTACACGTGTGCGAGGGAGACGGAGGCGCTCAGGGTTTCCAGGGAGCAGGATGGGCGGCAGCACCAGGGTCTCGCGGGGGTGGGGGGCCCATGCAGCGGCATGTGTGCCTGCCCAGGGGGCTACCCTATGGAGGCTGCCATGGGGACCCCTTTCCTCCAACACAAGCACACAACCCCGAATGGGATCCCATCAGCCACCCTTAAGTGGTTGCAAGTTGGAGGGCTAAAATTTACAAGCCCCCCCATTTCTGTCTGTCTGTCTGTCTGTCTGTCTGTCTGTCTGTCTATCTATCCCTTCCTTCCTTCCTATCTATCTATCTATCTATCTATCTATCTATCTATCTATCTATCTATCTA
>JAHTLZ010000038.1:4499510-4518600 GCA_023846285.1 Phrynocephalus versicolor | reverse complement strand
ATCTATCTATCTATCTATCTATCTATCTATCTATCTATCTATCTATCAGATAAGCAAGCTTTCATAGATGTTTATGATTTTTAAGTGGTCTATAAAGGTATCACTTGTTTTTGCATTTGCCTTTTATTTGGTTTTGACCACCCAGCTGCCCTTTACTTCAGTTTATAGATATAAACATGGGCATCTCGTATTTTTCAGTTAGAAAGGACTCTCGTCTAGAGGCAGGGCTCTGATTTCCTTCTGATTTTCATCACGATCCTCGTGCAGCTCAGAAACAAAAGGGGGGACTCATTACCAGATTTGGAAGGCAGGTCAGTCATTTTCCCAGCCATGAGGAAGGCTCCCCCCCCAATTATTTCATGCCCAATTATTTCTCCAATTGGTGATGATTCCCAGATCCCGGTCTATTTAGGGATTTGAAGGTCAAATGCTGGTGCCGAGAAGTGCAGGGGATCAGAACGCTGGGAAAAAAATTATCCCTTTTTATTTATCAAGCCACACGGAGGCCCCTTCTTGCAACCTGACTGTAAGAAAGAGCGAGTCTTAAGGGTGAATTTGTGGGAAAGCCACCCCACCCCACCCCCTGAAGATCAGGAGGGATTGTGTTTTCTTTGCCGATTGCTCACGACGCCTGGTTTTCTGATTCCAGGATCCGACGACGATGCCCCAGATGTGTTTGAACATTCCGTATGACAGGCTGTGGGCTTGCCAGCCGTGTTTGGGACAGCCTCGGAGGACGGACCGGCTTCCAAACCAGGGAGGATGGACTTACTTGCATGCTGTCAACTGCACAGCTCTCGGATGATGTTCCCTCTCTGGACGGTCTCTCCTGCTTCTACCCTTCCCACCTTCAGACCAAGGTCGCTCAGGTTGCCCCCCCCCCCCACAACCAGCCTGCCGAACCCAGATTGCTTTGCATGTCAAACGTGAGCTGCTGAGGTCCCCCTGGCTGTTTTCAGATGCTCTGCTCCCCAGGAGACAGGATGTATGCCATTCTCTCTCCTGACTAAAAGCAAAAAAAGATTTGGCCTTTCCCTGAAAAGGAAATTCTTCTCTCGTATCTCATGGCCATTGTCCCACTTGAATTGCAACGATAACCCTCCGGCTCAACCCTCTGGCTGCAAACCCAGTGGGGCCTCTGGTAGAATCAGAGGACTTTTGAGCTGGGCGGGTCTCCCAAAGGTCACTGAGCCTGACCCTTCTGACCAAGCAACCAATTGGCTAGAACCCTCAAGATCCGAGTGCAAATTCAGGACAGTTTGCCTCTCCCCCCCCCCGACAACCCCAAGAGCTGAGGCATACAATGCAGGGGAAATCAGCCTGGTTTTGAGGTCCTTGGAAGAGAACAGCTTAAATTGGCTTCACCCTGAGTCCCTTCTGATATTCAGCTGGACGAGATAGACACCCTGCCCCTTGTGCTGTTCAAAAATACAATTTCCCCGCTGTTTTTTCAGCCCTGAATATGTCTCTCTCTTTCTGTTGTGCCCCTCCCACCACCACAACACACTGCTCTTCCCAGGGGCTGGTTTTTGGCCTGGTGATTGTCCAGCAGCCCATCCCTTAGACTCAGCCAAGCTTTAACCAGGGATACCCAATAATGTCCCGGCAGGCTTTGCAGGACAACCCAAGACTTCAGTTCTGAATAGAGGAGGTGTTGGAGGAATTCCTCTCTCTCTGGGCAGTTTTCTACCATAATAGGCATAATCTCTTGTTTGCTGGTACAGTATTCCCTGCACGGCTGGGTTGTGAACCCTCTCTCATCAGCAATGTGCTGGGTGAAAAATTCAGTCCTCCACAGGTCATGTAAGATGGGCTTTAAATCAAGCCCCCCCCTTCACGGTTTGTCTGCTTGGAAAGCTGGAAACAGAATTTTACAGCCTTTAGAAACACCCCCCCCCCAAAAAAAAACCTCTTTCCTCTTTTGAGTTGAAAAGCTCCCGAGGTGGGGCATTCCTTATCTTTTAGGTTCAAGGGCTGGGTAGAGGTGTGGGGCCGTCGTGGTTTCAGGAACCGGGGGAATAACAATTCAAAAACATTTAGGAAACACTCGCAGGCATGTCCAGACTTTGGCTCTCCTGATGTTTTAGACCACAACTCCCAGAATTCTAAGCCTAGATTGCCAATGACAAAGGACGGTCGGAGCTGTGGTCCAAAACATCTGGAGGGCCAAAGTTAGGTCATGCCTCTCTTATTAGAGCCATGGCACGGGACGCGTAGTCCTTGGAATTACTGTTTACAAAATAGTGTCTGTAAGTCACGGCATCTGGAAGAAAAATCACATGATCTGATGCTAGAAAAGAAGTCAGGGGCTCCTTGGGGAGAAAAACGGGCAGGTGTCTCTTTTATCTATTTGGAAACCATCCCTGGAAGGTGTGAGGTCAGGGTGTCAGGATGGAGGCCAAACACATGTACAGAAGACGAGAAGAAATTCTGGGATGTTGGGCCGGAGTGAAGACTCCAGATGCTTTTCTGCTGTCCTTATTTGAGCCCACCAACAAAAAGGGGCTTAAAAGCTATATCCATTTGGGGGCATCCTTTTCCTTCGAACTGCTTTCAACTGCCACTGCTGTCTCCAGCAACCACAGAACCTTTGAAATGTGAACGAGGAATTTGTGTACTTTTCAATTAAATCCCCCCCCCCCAGTCTCTTTTGCAGGCATTTGGGTACCTTTTGTAAAACAGGGGGAAAAGGGGGTGGGTGGGAGGGGTCGGACCATGCTGATGTATATATGTATGCAAAAGGATATATTTATGTCAAAAGGCAAGAGATTGTTTGAATATGGGAATGTGCTTGTGCCTATTTATTTTGCTAATATATTTATCCGTGTGTAAAGCTGTCCATATGGCTGATTTCCCCTCACTCCCCTCACACATACACCTTGTAAAAAAGTCATCAGGTGTCCGTGTCCAAGAGATGCCTTTTCCTCATTCCTCAGAAATAAATTATTTTTTAATTTCTGTGCTTTTGAATGTACAGTGATGCACACAAGAAAAACGGAGGAAGGTGTTTGTGAGGGGAAACTCTACCCAAAGAGTTTAAAGCAGCTCTGAACCCTGCTGGTTTTTCTCTTCCGGAAGCCCGCGTGCAGCCAAAGCAGCTGCCGCACCGGATTGCACTACGAACATGCTGTTGTACACCCCCCTGTTCAGATCATAGAGCGGTGTGGATTCCCAGGCGACCTGCCCTTCACGATTCAGATTTAACCTCGACTGTAGCTGGAGATGGGGAAAGGTTCCTTTTTCCCCCCAGACTCATCTCCCCCCCTTTTTACTACAGTTCCCAGAATCCCTCTAGCAGCCTGGCCGAACGGGAGTTTTGGGAGCTGTAGTCCAAAGGCAAGCATTGCCCAAGATTGGGAAGCCCTGAAGAGCAGCCCTTCCTCTCTCAGGAAGAAACGGAGGCGTCGCAAGGTGGACGGCATGTCAGAGGTAGGAGGGGTCCCCAGAGGCCATCTAGTCCAGCTGCTTTTTAAAAAAAAACTTGAGCATTCCCCATTGGTAAGACAGCCGCCCCCTCCTGTGCGTGTGTGGGTGTGTGCCCTGCAGGCGGACTAGGATACTTCAAAGTCCCCCCTCCCAGATCCAAATCACCCTAAGACTAGGCTGGGGGGTTCTGGGCGTTGTAGTCTGAGAAGGTGGGTGGTAGTGGTGGTGGTGGGGAAACCACCCTAAGAGCAGGCACGTCCAAACGTCGGCCCTCCTGATGTTTAAACATCTGGAGGGCCGAAGTTTGGACGTGCCTGCCCTAAGAGTCAAGAGGCGCCTCCGCGCATGCGCTGGGCAGCAGCCGCCAGTTCGACGGGCATCGCGGGACGTCTGAGGAAGGAGGCGGGGGGTAGGGTGGGGTGCGGACGCATGCGCAGTGAGGGCGGCGGGCGAGAAGAGACGAGGGAGAGAGGGAGGGAGAGCGGGGAGGAGGAAGAGCGTGACCATAGAGTCCCGCGGGGCAGAGCGGCTCCTCGCTTGCGGCGAATGCGCGGGTGACCCGGGGGCGGAAGTGACGCAAGCGGCGGCGGCGGCGGCCTCCTGTGGTCTTGGAGATGGCGTTGGAGACGGTGCCGAAGGACTTGCGGCACCTGAGGGCCTGCCTCCTCTGCTCGCTCGTCAAGGTGCGCTGTGGGAGAGGGGGGGAGGGGCACCTCGGTCCTCAGCCCGGAGTCGTCGTCTTCACCCCCCCCGGGTGGCGTTTGTGGGGGGGGTGGCAGTTTTGGGGACACCGTGGGGCGCGCGGGTTGCTCTTCCGTGAGGGGGCCCAGGAGCTCGCCTCCAGGAGGTGCCCCGCAGGAACCCCCCCCCGCTCTGGGCCGCCCCCCCAATTCCCTTGGGAGGAGTAGCTCTGGAGCGAGGAAAACGCGAGGGGGGGGTGCCTGAGAGGATGTCCCCGCCGCCCGCCAGAACGGATGGGGCCGCCTGCAAATAGGCCACAACCAAAGGCGCGCGCACACACACACACACACACACACACACACACACACACTTTATCTATCTGTCTGTCTGTCTGTCTGTCTACATTTTATATATGTGTGTGTGTGTGTGTGTGTGTGTGTGTGTGTGTGTGTGTGTGTGTAGCTTTATATATTGTATAACAAAGGGTTTGTATAACATAAAATGTGTACAACATAAAAAATTCCGGAGATAGGGGAAATTTGCTTAACAGAATCACCTATGGGGCAAATCCGTACAACATAAAAATGGGATCACTCCATTTTCAATGCATTCCTATGGGAAATTTGTACAAAGGAAAATTTGCTTAACACAATTTCATTTGGAACAAATTAATTCCTTCATACAAGGTACCACTGCGTGTGTGCGTGTGCGTATATAGATAGATAGATAAATAGATAGATATAGATACAGTATTCCCGAGAAGAAAACTCCATGGACATGGAGTTACGAAGAGTCGGTCACGACTATAATGACATTACACACACACATCTATCTATCTATCTATCTATACACACACACATGCACACATATTTCACACCCGCTGCTAGTATTTTCTTTTCAAGCACACTTCAGGCAGCAGAGCAGCCTGCAGAGGAGAAAACACACAGAGACACACACATGAGGGGTTTATGCCCATCCCCTTTCCAGGCCCGGCAGTTTCAGGAGTCTTTTCCCCCAATCCCTCCTCCTGGAGGTGCAGCTGATCAAAGGCCACCTAGGTTCGCCGTCCTCCTTGGCTGGAGAAGATGGAGGTGTTGCCGTTGGCCATCCTCAGGTTCTGGAACCAGAGGCTCAGCCAACCACTTGCGCTCCTATAAATAAGTTTGAAGGGAGTGCTTGCAGCACCCTTGGTCTTCTTCAGGCCGTTCGGCTGCCCAGACGGTGGGTAGGAGCAGAAACGGCCTCCCGGGGGGAGGGGGGGAGAGCGAGAGAGCGCTTATTAGGGGTTTCCCTGGGAGGGATTATTGCACAGCCTGGGTGCAGCCTCTGGGTTGTCTTGTGTAAATACTGGATGGGGTCTATCAAACGAATTAATGGACTTATTTCATTTTGTAGGAGAAATTCTCATTCTCTCCTTTTTTTACTCGTAGTTTTTGAATGAGTTGGACCCCACAGCTCTGAGACGAGGATACTTTGGTGGTGGAGAAGGAGGAGGTGGTGGCCTCCCCTGAGTGAAGCGCCTTGCCTTCCTTGACTCTCTGGGTGTTGTCCTCTTGTGTTTCACTTTCTGAAACAGCTCCTCTTCTTGATTTCCAATTCCAGACCATTGACCAGTTTGAATTTGATGGCTGCGACAACTGTGACTCCTACCTGCAGATGAAGGGGAACCGGGAAATGGTCTACGACTGCACGAGTTCGTCCTTTGACGGGTGAGGGCGTGTGGAAGCCTGTGCGGTTCAGGGGGCCTGGACTGTTTTGTTTCAGGCAACAGGGACGGTAAATCAGCTTGCAGCTGAGAATATCTTTTGCTGTAACTCACTCTAAACTAGCCTGTTTGAGTACCCTAAGTGAATATAAAACATCAGTCTTGTTTATTAGTTCATTCATTTTTTTTTGTCTACCCTTCCATTAGTAAACCTCCACTGCTTGGGGCGGCTCACAGAATAAAGCCTGAAACCCCTCCCTCAACACCCCCCACCCCACCTCCTCCCTCATATATCAACAACAAACCATACGGTGATGCACCAGGTCAAACATAGTCATTTTTTTAAAAGGACCTAAATGTAAACATTAACATTAATAGCATGCTTGGATGTGTTCTTAAGGGCTGCTTGATAGAGTCCTGGCCTTTGCTAGTTTCCTACTTATCAGGAGGGACGGTAGCATTTGGCAGGCCTTGGCTGGAAGCTTGTTCCAGAGAAAAAGAGCCGCTGTTGACTAGGCCCAGTTCCTCGTTGTGACCTTGTTAGTGTCCCTCGGTGTGGTCCCTTTTAACAGGGTGGATCGGGGTGTGTGTATGTCTCAGAAAGAGGTAGCTGTTTTCTGCAAGGGACCTTTTGACCTGCTTCTTAGTCCTGTTCATCTCTGATTTTCCTCCTCCTCCTCCTCCTCTTCTTGCAGCATCATCGCAATGATGAGCCCCGAAGACAGCTGGGTTTCCAAGTGGCAACGAATCAGTAAGTCATTCCTGGCCTTTCCGCCTCCTTAAGGTGCTTCCAGATTCGTCTGCCTTCCTGCAGGCAGGGTTGTGAATGAGGAAGGGCTGTTCCCCCTCTCTGTCCTCAAAGATGTGGCCTAATAAGTATTGCAGGCCAGGTCAAGTTTTTGAGCTCGAAGGTTGGTCTTGAATCGAAGCCCAGAGTCCATTTTCTTTTATTATTAGAAGTCTCCAGTGTCACAGCATGCCCTCCCGAAAAACATGTCGGAATAGGGAGTATTCAATTTCAAATGCACATACCGTGGACCCTTGTATAACAAACAGCTTGTATAACATAAAATCTGTACAACCTAAAAAATTCCGGAGATAGGGGAAATTTGCTTAACATAACCGCCTATGGGGTGAATCCTATGGGAATTTGTATAAAGGAAAATTTGCTTAACATAATTTCATTTGGAACAAATTAATCCCTTTACACAAGGTACCACTGTACTGTGTTTTGTTTTTGTCTTTTGTTTTGTGCAGAACTTGTGATAAATATTTCCATAGTAACGGATTCCCATCAATTTGTTTTTGGGGGGCTGTTTTCCTCTGGGACAAGGTCTTTGTGGTTTTCTGTATTAGTTTTTTTAAATTTAGTCCCACATTTGGAGATCTACATGTGGCTTTATTCTCTTACTTTCCTTCAATCATCTTGTGCATGACATGCTCTGGTACTCATTTATCCCTTAGACAGTCTAGAAGGGACACTTAGACCTAGAATCATAGAGTTGGAAGAGACCTCAAGGGCCATCTAGTCCAACCCCCTGCCATGCAGGTACCTCACCACAATATTTCCCAGAGATGGCCATCCAGGCTCTGCTTAAAAACCTCCAAAGAAGGAGACTCCACCACCCTCCTTTGGGGCAGCATCTTCCACTGCCGAACAGCTCTAACCGTCATGAAGTTCTTCCTAATGTTCAAATGGAATCTCTTTTCCTGTAGTTTGAAACCATTGCCCCGAGTCCTAGTCTCTGAAGCCATGGAAAACAAACCTGTTCCCTCTTCAATATGACATCCTTTCAAATATTTAAACATGGCTATCATATCCCCTCTCAGTCTTCTTTTTGAAAGGCTAAACATTCCCAGTTCCCTAAGCCATTCCTCATAAGACATTTCGGCAGGAGATATTTTGTTTGAGGTGCTTGCAGGAAGGCTGGGGCTCCCTTTGGTCTTTTGAGCGCTAAGCGCCGGTTCTTTGTCTTATAGGTAACTTCAAACCAGGTGTGTATGCAGTATCTGTGACAGGGCGCCTACCCCAAGGTAAGTCTGCTGCTGTTCCCGGGTGGGATGGGATTTGAAAACAAGATTCTTCCCTTTCCTCACACCCAATCAATCAGCTTAGCGATGAGGGAGAGTTTCAGTTTGATTGGGGTGCTTTTAAATAAGAATGTCCCAATATCTTTCATATTCAGAATGGAAGGAGCCTGCAGGTAAAGCAGAATGTACGTTGCAAAAATGGAAGCAGTGAAATTTCTCCATCTAAGTCCCTGTCCTCGAGCACTTGGCCTTTAAAAGGCTTTTAAACCTCTCTGTGGTTTCAACTTTATTTCGGTTCCTGAAGTAAGATCCTTTTAACTGAGATCTTGCAGGGTGGCAAGGGTCCACCTTTGTGGGGTGGGATAAGTAAAGAAATAGAGGTTGTGGCGTGAGGGGATCCAGGCAGTTTGTTGGCTCGGTAAGAACAGAAATCTAGTGATCTTTACACGTTGCCAGGAGAGACATGCGTGAGATGGATTATGCTGGCTTTGGGAATGAAATGCTTCTTCCTGATGAGGGCACAGTCAAGAGAGGCTTCCTCTTTTATTTTTTACTCGCCGAAGGCATCTTTCAAACTAGGTGATTCTCAGCAGGAACTTTTTATATCTCTGCAGTCCTGAGTTTCTGAAGGCGCCTGTTGTGTTTCCCCCGCCCCCTTCTTTCCGGCAGGGATTGTACGAGAACTCAAGAGCCGGGGCGTCGCCTACAAATCACGGGACACGGCCATCAAGACCTAAGCAGACCAAACTCCCCCCGGATCTTGCCTCCGGCTTTCCCTTTCCTGCTGCTGCATGCCACCACCTTTGTGTCATGGGAGATGCCTCTTTGTGCAGGTGGGGCTGTCGGCTGCCCTCTCCTCACCCCCACCTCAGCTTGACCGGGTGGTGGTGGTGGTGGTGGTGGGATTCCGTTCTGCGGAGCCACAGCTGGGAGCGCCTGCAGGGACGCAGTTGAGATTTCTGTAAATAATTTTTTAAATAAATTGGTTCACGGCATCAGAGATGTGGCACGCCGGTGTCGGACGTTGGCTTGCTTCTGCACAGGGTGTGGAGCGGACTCCCCCCACAGCTTCGCTCTGAGCTGGGCTGTGGGTCAGGATGTCACGCCAGTCCAGAGCTGGGTACAAATGTCCTGTCCCCTTTTGGACAGGCCAGCCTGCTCTGTCTCACACGCTGGCTGCTCATTCCCACCGAAAGCAAAGTGTTCTGCTTATATCCCTCCCCATCCTACTTCAAGTAGTCACTGGGCTACTCTTTACAGCTTTTAATTACAGTATGCAGGCTACATACTAGCCCCGTGTGTTCTTTCCTGGGGCCTTGGCTGGCGGCTTGGACTTAAACCTCATTGGGAGTGGCTGGCTTACCATGGGGTGGCTCAGCCAGCCTTATTTCCCGCGAGAGAGAGAGAGAGAGAGAGAGAGAGAGAGAGAGACCATGGGCCCTCCAGAAGCTCCAACCAATTCTCTTAGGCCTTTCTCGGCAGCTGTGCAGGTGGAAGCAGGATCCTCGGGGGTAGGGGGTGGGCAGCCCGATCTCCCTGTCTCACATATCCCAGAAAGCACGGGAAAAGAGCAGCCTTCCAGAGATCACAGGGCTCCTCCGATCAGCTGGCGATTCCCATCTCGTCGTGCCCGGCTGCCTTCCCTCGGCTCTCCCCTGTTGGTAGCAGGGACCCGTACAGCACAACCGTCACCCAGTCGCTCCCCCTGCAAGTCTTGGCTTTGCATCCGGCAGGGGGTCCCCGACGCAGGCGAGCTTTCTCGGTCCCTGTCGGAGGCTGCGGCGTAGCTCCGGCTTCAAATGATAGAGAATTTCCAACTTGTGGGTGGGATTGAGGGGTCCAGGGGGAGAGAAGGGCACCCGAAATGCCCGAGGTCAGCTCTCTCAAGCCTCCTGGGACACTGCTGAGGCTGATCCCTCAACAACCACATGGGGGCAGCACAAGACCATTTCTGCCTGATGTGCCCAGAAGCCCCCAGGGGTCCCTTTTGTTGTCTGCCAGAGAGTGGGAGGGGGGGGGCATTATTTCCATTTCTGTTTAAAACCAAAGACAAAAGCAGGACAGGTGAGACCTTTAGGCTGCTAGAAAAAAATAACAAAGCATTGCTAATATTTCGGGGGCAAAACCCTCTTCCTCAGAGCAGGACCAATAGGTTTTAACATGGCGAAAGATGGATTTGCCGGGAGTTATTTCAGTTTCCACATTGGCCCAGCTGGCCAGCTTTCCCACAGAACTTCTGCTAGATAAGGAGGGGTGGCAGGGCTTTGCAGGCCATAAAACTGTCGGTGGCTAGCGTGCGGTTGGATCCCTCGGCCCAGCTCTCGTAAACCATCCTTCTCCAACATGTCTCCTCAAATCCATTCTCTTTCCCCCCCCCTGCCCCCCCCAAACATCTTTGTAATCTCCACATCCCGGTGAGAACCCTTCCCCTGGCAAAGCTGAGGCCAGGATGGCAGCGCCTTAGAGAGGAGGAGAGCGGGGGGGGGGGGGGGGACACATTCTCAGGAACCCCTCTGGCCTGCACGGTTTGGGCTCGGCTGCACCAGTAATGGGATGGTTCTAGAGCCCTTGTGCCGGGTGGTGGGTGACACCTTTCCTTTGTTCGCCGTGGCCAGTGGACGGCCGTGATCCTCCACGGTCCCATGGGTGGGTGGGGACTTCCCTTCCGTTTGTCTTGCCCGTTGGACTTCATTCTGCCTTTTAAACGTCATGTTTATCTCGCGTTGGGCCCTTGTGTGAGCTGCTTTAGGAGCACCTCCAAGAAGGGGGGAATAGACCCCCCCCCCGGATAATCGACGTAAGGAAATCACACGTGCTTATATTTTGCTGTCGTGCTGCCGATGCACCATGTACGGAAGCGAGATTGTGGGGAAGGGGCTTTCTGGTCCCCAGGAATTTATTCTGATTCTCCCCCCCCCCCAAAAAAAAAAGGATGACAAGGAGAGAGAATGCTGTAGAGATTCTGGGTTGCATAATTCCCTCAGGGATTTATTTTTTTTAAAAGCTGCCTTTTCTGATGATTCGGGAAGTGGGTTGCGATCCAGGAAAACTCCCGCTGAAATCAACCTGCGAAAGTCTTTTAGGCCCTCCCTTGCGTTGGTTTTAGCTGGGAAGGTTAAAGCCAGCCGACAAACCTGGCTGCGCTCTGGAAATGTGGGAATAATGAATCCAGGCCGGAGGAGAGAGAAGTGTGGCCCTCTGGCGTAGGTTGGGTTTTTGTGTCTCTCAGATCGTGAGTTGGCTTGCTTCCTCTGTCGCTCCTTCCTTCTACCCTTGGCTCCTTTACCTAAAGGTCTCAGAAGCGGTGTTTCTTTTACGCCTCCCTGCCCGTGGCGGGGGCTTTTTACTGGGCGTTGTCGGGGGGGGAGAGCACGCATGCGCACGAGGCGAACTGATCAGTGGTTTAAGTCCAAACGGCGTTCAACCCTCACTTCTCTCGCAAGGCCTGCCTCAGGTGCTGTCCCTCTTGGCAAGTTTTGGCTTCACACGTGTCACTTCTCGTTTGGCTGGCTCCACGTCCAGCTCTTAATTCGTTTCAGCCTCCCCGGCCCTTCCTCTGAGAGAAAAGGCCCTGCCTCCTAATGCAGGGTGGCAGGTGGGCGCCCACGAACCTGGAGCATCCTTCCATGGATCAGCGGTGCTTCCTGTAACCTCACCGTGGGGAATCTTTCTACCTTTTCCCTTCTTCCTCACCTTTTTTCTCTCTCTCTCTCTCTCTCTCTCTCTCTTTTAGTGCTGCTGTCACGCTTATGAGATCTGAGTTGTTACTTTCTTTAAAGAGGTGAGCTCCGGCTGAGGATACGGGTGCAGAAAGCAGGCTGATTAAAAATGTGGCTGTTGTCTTTGTCCTTCAGCTGTCAGGCTCTGTTTGCCAGAATTTAAAACTAATACCTCAGTCGGGGAATCTGCCGCCTCTCACCTAGCTTTATGCCTTGGGGGAGCATTCATGTAACGTGGATTTACACAAAGCCGTTTCCCAACCACGGCCACGAAAGCTTGATAGGACCCTGTGCTGTTTTAAGCGGCCGTCCTGGCCCGTTTTAATTGGCGTAATAAAGGCATCCCTTTTGGGGAATAGGAACTCAGGGGTCTCCCTTGGCATTTATTCTCTGAAATGATGGCTCCGGCATCAAAGTATTCTGGGATTTATGTAACGCGTCTTTTAAAATCCCTTCGGCCCATGGCCCCATCTTCCTCTTGATTCCCCAGAAACCAGGAGCACACCCCCATAACAGGATGACGTGGGGGCATCACGTGCCTCCATAACCATTGGGAATGCTGTTCCCTCTGTGAAACAGCTTGCCCTTCTTGCTGCCGCCTCCGTGGCTGGCAGGAAAGATAAATTATGCAAATGCATGCACACATTGAATGAGCAGGATGATTTTAATTTAGATTTTGACCGCGTGGACAATGGAGGCAGGCAGAGAAGGCTTATGCATCCCAGAGATGATTCTCATCTCACAAACCACAGCTTGGCTGCTTTCCTTGAGCCTCCTGGGTACAGTTTGCTCTGCCCAGTGTGCGCTGCTGCCCCTTCCCCTCTGAATCTGGCCCACTTTGGACCTCCTTCTTTTGTCACTTCCTTTCTTATCTTTTAAGAGCTGAATTTGAACCCAGGTCGGGTAACCCGCCCAGTGAGTGCTATTTACCAACTCCAAAATAAGTTCAGGATTTTTCCGTCTGGTTCTAGCTGCCACCCTTTTGCGGGCCTCTTTCCAGAGGCAGGATCCGTCCGATGGGGCGTCGGCGGCGGTGGAAAGGTTGTGTCACCCCATTGTGGTTTGGAGCATAGGTGAAATATCGCCGCCGAGCGTTGTGGCGATGATGCCTCCTTGGAGTGCCCCGTTTGGCCTGAAAACACCTCTTTGTGTGTGTGTGTTCGGGTGACGAGGCGCGAGGAGAGGAAGGGCCGTGCTCTCAACCCTCAAACCCCCCTCCTCCACCTCTGCGTTTAGAAACAGCAGTGACCTAATTTACTGCAGCGTTTGAACGGCGTGGCTTCTCGGCTGCCTTCACTGCTCCCATCTTGGCCGGCTCCGGGCAGCTGCCTGGTGACTTAGAAGCAGGGCCTCTGAGCAAGGGCAGAGTTCACACCTCTGCCCGGCTGAGATCAATTCCTCCGCCTGTAGACACAGAGAACGCCCCATGGAAGCTGAGAACGGCTGCTGGTTCTCCTAGAATGGCAGAATTGTGTGGGACACCCAGGGGCCATCTATCTCAACCCCAGTCACTGCAGGAAACTCTGCATTGATCCATTCCTGGCAGGTCATGGCTTCTGCCCTCTGGAAATGTTTGTTTCCCCTGTCAAAGAGCCTCCACCGGGGTCAGCAGCAGGTGCGAGGCGCTCACGACCTCTCAAGCACTGCCGGATCACAATGCCCATTATCCTTGCTGGTTGGGGATGGGGGAAACCCCACTGATGTGAGTCTGTGAGAGCATTCAGTAACAACGCCAAAGGCTCGCACGGATTGCTCTGGCTGGCCAGGACCACGCCTGAGGAAGACCAGGCACTGAACATTTTGCTTGGGAAAACCTTTTCCTAGAGCATGTGCAGAGTGCTTTATTTTTCTGTCGGCATTGCAGGCTGCCTGAGCCAAACAAAGAACAGGCATGGAGTGCTTTCCATGCTAGTAGAGGCGGTCAGGAAATGACAGGAGATGTGCCCACATCTGTGAACGGGATTCAGAGAGAGAGAGGACGATAATGGGGGTTGGCATTTTCAGCCAAAAGTCGGAGCGCATCAGCCGAGCTGCCAGTCTTCCGGCGAGGTTGCCCCAGGGCAGGAACCACATGGCTTTCCTTTCAGTTGGCAAGTGTGTCGCCCTGGAGTTGTTGCTTGCCAGTCAAGTGGCTCTTTCTGTACTTGGAGCCTTTCTCTCCTGCCTGGGATATTTCGAGGCAGCGCTAAGATTAGCTCGCGGTGCGCGGAAGGCCTGGAAGGACCTGCCCAGCCTTTGGGTCGTCCTGCGGGGCTTAACCTCGTAAGCTGGGCCATCCACCCTGGGACTCCAGGATCTGTGAAGGGGCGACTTAACCACCCGACCCACGAAAGGAGGAGAGAAGGTCCGGGCTGCGTGTTGGCAGAACATTGGCATTGAAGAGGCTCAAGTGTTCGAAATAACGAGCCACGTTTAATTAGAAGCAGAGTGCACCATGCTTCTGGGGGGGGGGGGCAGTGAGGGCTGTGGGCAGCCCACTGACTCAGCCAGTGCCTCTGCCTTCTTAAGGGGTCTTGTCCCATTTCCAGCCCTGTCGGTGAGCTGCAAGTGCCGTACATGGTGCCCTTGCTCCACACTCTGCCCGTACGACAGCCCTGCCATGTAGGACAGGTGGAGAGAACACAGCTGGCTCAGGTTAAGCTCCTGCGGCTGAGTGGGAATTCGAACCCAGGGCTTTCCGACCCTAGCAGCAACAAGCACAAAACTGTGGCATTGCAGTTTAGTGGCTAAGCTTGATTTAGGTTTAGATGCTCTCAGTCAGACAAAGTGGGTGGGTGTGATTTGGACCAAATATATGCTGGACTGCATCTCCCATTGTCCCCCACTATGGACTCTTCCCCCTGGAGATGGGAAGCACCCATCAATTACACCCAAGGGTTTCGATCAGATGGAAAGTTTCATAGCCGGATGGTAGAACGCAAGGCAGCGTGTTGAACAGGACAGAAAATTGGTGGCCTTCCACGGAGGGATGGACTACAGTGCCTCTCATCCCTGAGCTGTCAGCTGGGGTTGCAGGGAGATGGGATGGAGAAGGCCCATCACCCAGTGGGCCCAAATGGAAGGAGGCTCCAAATCAGGGCAGACTGCATGCAAAATCCTGGCTTACAGTGGAGGAGATAAATGGTGCGCACACAGCTGCCAGGAAGCGTGGCCCCAATCTGTCAAGCGCAGCAATGCGCACCTCCCAGGCTGGGAGGGGGGGCACCTCTCCTGGCGCAGCTGGGCTTGGCATCTCCGAATCAGAAGATCGCCCCCCCCCCCTCGTCTGGGGCTGAGGAGCACCCCGTGGGTTCATCACCCCATGCCCAGCCCTCCGCTCTGGTCTCAGCAATCCTGAGTCCATCATCGGATGTCACGCCGGCTTCTCCGATTCCATCCCCATGGCCTGCGCTCTGTCGTCTTCCCCTTCTCCCTTTCCCTGGGAAGAGTTCTGTTGATCCCAAAAGCTTGCACGCTTCTTTTAAGGGGTTTGGGAGCCTTCGGCGTGTGTTTCTTCAGCAGGTCCAGCCTCTTCCCCGGCCGAGCCACGCAAGCATTAGAGGGAGCAATCTGTGGGTCCGTCTGGGAGCATTTCCAGTCCATGGGGACCACCTTGGGGGCAGGAGGTTTTAATGGGTTGGGATGGGGCCCACTCTGCTGGTCCTGCTTGGTGAACTAGGGGCTGGCAAGGCGACCGCAGGCCGCTGGTTCTCCTGGTTGGGCCGGGCTGCCTCTTCCTTGCCTGCCTGTCGAGTATGGGGCTGCACCACCGTGCATCAATAGGCAGCCCGCACACCCTCGTTCTCCCACCATTGCCATGGAAACCGCCCGAGCCACTTCTCATTGGTAGCCGGCCCGCGCACGGCACTCTTGCGAGCTCCCTGGCAGCAGCAGCAGCAGAAGCAGAAGCCGCCACAGCCGCCACCATCACGGCAGCACTGGTGCCGAGTCCCCCACGTCAAATCGCCAGGGCTCGCCAGCTGGAGAGACCCGGGCACTCTTTTGGGGCCGTCGGCTGGGACCATCGCAGCACATGGGAGCATGAGGCACACCGCTGGCTGGGCGAAGCCTCCTTAGCCCCAGAACCGCAGGCAGGGCAGAACGCAGGCCTGGCAGGGGCTCCTGTGTACCGACTTGTGCCTAGGACAGTGCCAGGGTGCTGAAGCACGCCCGGTCCGTGCCAAAGAAGGACCTGCATTGGCAATTCTGCAGCTTTTTTTTTTTTGGTCCGAAACCTTAAAAGAACAAGAGGTGGTCCCTTCTGCTCTGGCTCTTATCTGCCTACCCAAAGGCAGGATGGCAGTGGTGGGGGTCCCGGCGGCATGCCACCCGTCGGGCCCTTCCCATGCCCGGGATGAAGGTGGCTCCAGGCTCCTTGGATGACTGCCTTTGGGCATCGCAGAGGGGGGATGCCTGCCCGCCTGGCCGAGCCCTGTGGCGTCGCTCCTTGGAACCCTCTTCCATCCTGCCTCCTCCTCAGCCGTGGCCCAGCCGCTTGGGCATCCAGAGGGTTCGTGCACCGCCGGCTTGGCTTCCCGGGATGAGAGCTGAAGAGGAAGGCAAGCCCTCGGGAGAGGCAGCGCAGGGCTCCGGGCACCTGGCCACCGGCACGCCTGCGCCCAGCGGGCAGGTTCTGGGCATCATGCCGGAAACCGGGAGCTCCCCGGGGGAGCCCGGTGCCCAGCCAGCCCTAGAGGATGAAGTTTTATCCCAGGGAAGCTCACCAGGCTCCTCGGAGGCGACACCGGACAGTGTGGGGCTGTGCACTGCAGAAGGACCCGGCTGGCAACAGGCGGAGCCCTCGCCTCAGGTACGCAAGGGCGTTCCGGCATGCTTGGAAGGGGGTGGCAGGTCTTGGAGGGTGGAATCCGGGCTGTGACCTTGCCGTGGGAAGCCTCCACTTTCCCTGGCAGTCTATCGGTGCACCTGGCTGGGAAGGGCCGAACAAGGAGGCGCCACCATGACCTGCCCAATGCCTGTCCCTAAATCGAGACCTGGGGCAGGTCTGGGGGTTCTCTGGTCCCAGTCGCTCCGGGGCTTCTCTTCTATAAGGAAAGGGCATGAGAGGCACAAAGCACCCGATGGCCAAAGCCTCCATGTCTGGGGAGAGTCTATCTTCCTTTGCGGCAGACCAGCAGGCGCTTTCCTCCTCCAAGCCCTCCAGGGGAGGATCAGGGCTGCAAACAGCATCCTGGAGGTGGCCTAGCAAGCTCCAGCCTCAACCAATTGTTGATTTTATTTCTCCAGCCATCCTGGCGTCCCCCAAACCAGGCTCCCTTTCTGTGCCATGAGATGGCCCGTGTGCATTTAACCATGGCATCCCTCTCCGTGTGTTTCCCCTAAGCCATCCCACCTTTGGCTGTCAACCATTCATTTCCTCTCCTTGCCAGCGGAACCACCCACCCACCCAAACACACACACACACCCCTCCATCCTTTCCTCACACTGCGCAGGCTGGTGCTGCAGTGCCAGGAGCCTCCTGGAAAATCCTGTCCTGGTGGGTTTTCCATCACGAAGGTGCTCCTTCGGGCCGAGGGGACAGTCCGAGGGGGCAGCGTGACTTCCGAGCTCAGGGATCTCTCTGCGTCTTTCCGTGGTTAGGGGGGCTGGCAGCTCCTGGGTGCCCTCAGGGTGGCTCCCTGGAGAAGCAGGGTGCCAGCTAAGACAGGCGATGGAGTCTCATCCAGCATGGCTGCTTCGCCCACCCTGCTTTGCCGCTGCCCAGATGTAGCATTGGCGTCACACATTTCCAGGTTTCAAACCGACGTGCCTCCAACTCTTGCGGGGGCGCTTGGGGGTCGATCTCCTTTGATTCCCCTCTGATCGCCGGCTGCCTTGCCTTGGGGAGCGAGAGGCTTGGTGTGGCAACCCAGAGGTACCCCCAAAAGATTATTTGGGGACCCACGGCTGTCTCGGGTGGAGGAGGTGCATGCAGGAAGATTTTAGGGGATGAGTCTGCATTTAAAAACCTCTTCCTCGTATTATTTGCCCCTGTTTGTCATCCTCATTCTGGTTGTTGGTCTACTCCTGCTCTCTCTCTCTCTCTCTCTCTGTGTGTGTGTGTGTGTGTGTGTGTGTGTGTGAGAGAGAGAGAGAGAGAGAGAGAGAGAGAGAGAGAGAGAGAGAGAGAGATGGAGAAGATGGTTATTTCAGGTCAGCTTGTGAAAACTGGATGGAGGTTGATTTCCCTTTTGTATTTTGAAGGGAGAGGGGGCACACTCTTTAATGTTTATATGACACCTTTCCTCCCACTGGCTCAACACAGGTCTCTCTTCTTTCTTATTACTCAATAAGAACACTGATCTTGCAAGGGAGTCCCAGCTGTTGGGCTGAGGGAGTCCCAGCATGATTCATGTCCGGGGTGTGGGTGGGGGGCCAAAACCCAGTTATCCGGGAACCTAACACTTCCTGCCGGCCCACGCTGTCTCTGCTCAGGTCTTTAACCACTAGGCCCATGCGTCAGTTTCCTGTCTGACGGGCCCATGAAGGCTTCAGAGGTGACCCTGTTTTTGCATGTCAAAACTTTGGCCCTCCAGATGTTTTGGACCACAACTCCCACTGTCATTGGTAATCTAAGCTTAGAATTCTGGGAGTTGTGGTCCAAAACATCTGGAAGACTGAAATTTGGACATGCCTCTGCTAGATGGTTACCGGAGATGGATGAGGCTCCAAAACACCTCTTTTCACCCACGCGAGACCTGCGTCTGACTTCCTGCTTTGGCAGCCCCATCATTCGGCCACCAGAGTGTCTTTTGGAAATGGTTCTCCTTGGATTTTTGCTGACCCGGCCGAGGGAGCATTGCCTAGCAGGCAAGGGCTGGGAATCCTGGTGTAGCTGCTTCTGCCAGGACATTCTCTTCTCCCTCGTCTTCTTAGCGTAGGGTGAACGGGGGGGGGGGAGCAGGGTACAGGAAAGGCGAGGATCCCTGCGAATGGGGAGAGCGGCCACCTCAATGCAAATATCAGGAATGTTCTGGCTCAACCCCCATTTTGAAGCAAAGCACCACTCGTGGATAGATCCCAGCAGCAGCGGATAGTGGCTCCATCCAAAGACTCAGCGTGACTGGCTCTGACTGGCAGCCTTCGTCCTCCCGGTGGACACACAGGATGCTTGCTAAGACCTCACCGGAGATCTCTGATATTCGCAGGAGGTCACACTTAACCAAATCCAGCAGGACAGATCCCACTTCTCACCTGTGGCTCTGTGGTGTTCAGGAAGCGCGGGGGTGGTGGTGGTGGTTAAGACTGACCAGAGGGTACACTACTCAGGGAAAACTGGATTGCAACAGAAATGAAAGGTAATCCTTTCCTTTAAAACTGTAATAGTTATATAAATGCAGAAAAGTTGTACCGATTAGACTAGAGTCTCAAATAGTCCTTCCTGGGACCCTAGAAGTAAGGCTCTTTTGTCCCCAGTATAAAACTAAGGCATGGTTCTCCCTGGGAGGCTAGAGTTAGGGCTCTTTTGTCCTCAGGTCAAAATTAAGGTACAGGCCACCCTGGGATGCTAGAGTTAAAGCTCTTTTGCCTCCAACATAAAACTAAGGCA
>JAHTLZ010000038.1:4484871-4499500 GCA_023846285.1 Phrynocephalus versicolor | reverse complement strand
TCCTCCTTGGGACCCTAGAGTTAAGACTCTTTTGTCCCCAGCATAAAACTAAGGCATGATCCTCCCTGTGACCCTAGAGTTAAGACTCTTTTGTGCCCAGCATAAAACTAAGGCATGGTCCTCCCTGGGTCCCTGGAGCTAAGGCTCCTTTTTCTCTAGCATAAAACTAAGGCATGGTCCTCCCTGGGACACTAGAGTTAACACTCTTTTGTCTGCAGTATAAAACTAAGGCATTGCCCTACCTGGGACCCTAGAGTTAAGGCTCTTTTGCCTACAGTTTAAAACCAAGGCATGGTCCTCCCTGGGACCCTTGATGTACAAGAAAATACCATTACATGATGTATGTGCGAAAGATGCCTTAAAAACAGATTTTTCTGTGTAATACGGGAGGCTTGACGGGTGTGGGCTTCCTGTGACCCTAGAATTAAGTCTGTTTTGTACCTAGTTTTAAACCCAATGGGGCTTTTCTAGGAAACTGCAAAGACAGCCCCAACCGTGAGATCTCTGAGAAGTCTCCGTTTTCTTACAGTGCCTTCAATTTGCCTCCTGACATTGTTTTGTCTTCTAGACCATCCCAGGGCTTCCCCAGGTACTTGGAACAGGAAACCACTTCTGTTTATTTTCTGCCTGGGAAACCCTTGAAAGGTCTCGTCATAATTCAGAGTTGGCTTGAGGCCACATGATTTTTTTTTTAAAACCAAGGTATCTTCCTAACCCTCACTTCTGATAGTGATGGGCGTGAGATATCCCGGCAGTCTATCCAACAGCTGACTGTCACGTCCCATACGGGCACCACTCAGACAATTACCTTTCTATGGACTACGGGACCCAGAATCCACTTTGCCCCATCTGGGCGGCCACTGAAGGGAAAGTAACCAGGAAATGTCCTGGGCACCACGGCATCTGCTGCCCCGTGGGAACGTCTGGCTGAAGCTTCCTGGGTGCTTCCTCAAACTTGTAGTAGTATGGGGCAGTATATAAGCAGAACACTTTGCTTTTGCTTTTTTTTTTTTGCTTTCCACCCATGTCGTTCAGTTAGTGTCCGGCAGGACTTTTCCTGTTACCGGTGAACTTGGGGAGGTCAGACCAGCTTGCTTTTGATGTAAAGCCCCCAAGGCTCTTGGGAAAGTAATGTAAAATATTTTAAAAATAACTGCAAGCACTGAGGCTCAGGGGGACTCTTATATAATAGAAACCTGGTGACAGAATGCATGGTAGAGGTTGTTTTAAAATGTGTGTCATGAGTTATGGCTTCCGTACAGTCCAGAACACCTGGGAGTTCTATTTCTAATCAGAGCTGGAGGGAGGTGGTGCCACTTGTCTTTTCTTACCCCCAAGCCCCAATCTTCTCTTCTTGGCCTGCAACTCCCGGAAAAAAGTGCTTTATAGAGGACTGAGATTGGATGACCTATTGTTGAATCAATGGGGGTTGTCCATGACCTTGTAAGCTGCAATTAGCGGAGGGCCATTTGAATCTGTGGCACTTGTGGAATCGATTCACAAACGGACTGGGCCTTCCTCCGTGTGGTTTACTATGTTAAGCAACAGGATCCAGGTCACAGAAGTGGAAGGGAAGCCAAGGGCCATCTAGCCTGACCCTGCTGCTCAGGCAGCAAATGCAGAATTACCGGTGTGTTGCAAACTCCGTTAACTGGTGCATGGCAAGAATGCCTCTTTTTCTCAGACACCGGTCCCCTTTTCTGTTTATTCATTTTGAATATTTTTACCCCACCTCTTTCTCCTTGGAAAAGGATGCCACAAGGTAGCTCCCCACAAGGTTTTAGCGAATGCGCCGGCAGGATCGAATGCAAAAAAGAAACAGGGGAAAATTAAAAGAATATACCGGTACACTATTTTAAGAAAACAAGGTGAGAGAATAGCACACCCAACCCAACAGATTGAGGTTGAAGTTTTCACTGTCAAAATCCTAACAACCCTCTGTCTCTGAGGCACCCTCGGCAGAGAGATTTCTGGGAAGGCTAAAAAGACCAAGATCTAACCCTTGGTGGCACTGCTGCGGAATATGGAGGCTCCATTTCACGGCACATACGCCCAGTGCCGTTTTTTTTGGCTGTCTCAAAGCTGCACCAGCTTCTCAAGACCCAAGCGGGGAAACCCAACAAAAGCATTCTCTTGAAAACATCATGGAGGGACACGGTGTGTGTGTGTGTGTGTGCTTGTTCATCTTGATCTCCCATCTGTCCTCCTGGGGTGATGGGGGTTGTAGTTCAATTGCATCTGAAAGCAGCGGAATCAGGGGAGGGGGTTCAGCTCTCACAGTGCTTTCTCTCCGGGTTTTTAGCCAAACTCCAGGGTGAGCTTATCCCTTGCTTCTTGGCCTGTTCCGCCCTGAATAGCTGTCAATTTGAAGCTAAGAGGGAAGAGCTCTGGGTGATTTTGTTTCACTTCATTTTTTGCATCTGGGATCGAGAGAGAATGAGAGAGAGAGAGAGATTGAGAAATCTGCTACTTTCTGAAGGTGGCTGCTCCAATTTCAAAGGTGCTCTTGGCCTCCTGCTTAAACATTTCCACCACATTTGTGGGCTGAAGAGGTGTCCTTTGGAGTTAGGATCCTCCATGTGTCACTGCCGTTCCGGAATCAAACGGGCTGCCCTGTCCTCGCAGCCAGCTTCCATTACTTCCCGCTTGACCTTGAGCGGAATGACACCTGGAAAGCGCTTGCCGGAGGCGATGCCAACGCGCCTTTGCCCGTGTAACGAAAATGCAAACGGGCAGCTCAGAGGAGATCTCCGGCAAGGGTGGGCTGGCAGGGAACCTCCGTAACTTTTCCTGGCTGGGCGAGGATCTGCCGTTACTTCGGGGGCTTGGGTATTTTTCCAGCAACCCCGGAGGGAGACTCTGGTTGTTGCTACGTCACCAAGGCAGTTGGGTCCACAAACAGGTGCGGTGCTTACCAGGATTGGTGCCCAAAGACCCCTTTTAAAAGCTGCTTCTGGGGCCTGTACGGCAACTATTTCGCTCTCAGGAACCCATCTGGGGAGGGGGAAAAAACAGAACGCATTGCAGGAAATCCACTTCTTTCGCGGAGCTTCTCTTCTGGAACATTGCTTTCATTTGCCCAAGGGCTTGTTGGAAGCTCCAGATTCTGATCAGGGAAACGAGCTTCGAACAAGGTACCACGGTGCTATGGTTTGCTCCCTGGAACAAACTGGGACTAAAAATAAACCATGTCTTGGGGAGATGAAGGGAAAAAACTTAAAAATGTGTGTGTGTGTGTGGGGGGGGGGTGTCCCTGTGTTAAGTAAGACAGGAGGGTTGTCCTAAGGACAGCTCAAAAGGCTCCGGAGACTTGGGTTCGAATCCCTACCCAGCCATAAAACCTCATGGGGTGGGGGTTGGGGGTTGGTTGGTTTGGATATTATAAAACTTCTCCTTAAATATCTCACAGGTTGGAAGCCCCGTTAAGACTTCTGTAAGGGCGCTTTTACACAACCTCTAAAATGTTCTGGCAACTTAAATTCGGACCAGAGATCGTGGCGGTTTGTCGCTTTTCCTGTGTTCCCACCCCTCCGCACTCCATTGTTCCTGTCTGCGTGAAGGGAGGGAGGAAAAAAGGGAGAAAAGAATGCAGGCTCACCTCCATCTGTAGGAGCAGCCCCCAGCAGCCCCGTGGGGATTCCTGTCTCTTAAAGGGGCGGCGGGGACAAAAAACAAACAGAAGGCGAGGGGAGCCCGGCATTCACAGCTTTACAATCCGCATCGGAAGATTTTTTACCTCTGGAGACCAGGTACTTGAAAAATGCACTGGGACGCACTTAGGTGGGCGTGGTCGTACTTAATTTTTTTTTTAAAGTCTGGAGCTGGTGGGAAAACAACTTTAAGCTCCGGATCTGGGAGCCCTTTGCCTCGGATTTTAGGGGTCGTGTAAAAGCAGCCTAAGTCAGTTCCAGTCATAATTTTGTTATTGTTGTTGTTAAGACAAGATAGGAGGATACTACTCACTGGCTGGAGATTTGGGGAAGGAGTAAAGGGGTGTGGCCAAAGGAAGTGGGTGGGGCTTAAAGAAGTAGGTGGGGCTATTGGATGAAGCACAAATGCCCATCTAGGCAGACTTTTCCTACCTAGGCAACCAATGTGTTTCTATTTCTTTTCCTTTCTCCTTCTGGCCCTTTTCTTTCTCAGTACGGGGTGACGTACCGCTGTCTCCTGCGCCAGAATCAGGTCCTCCTCACAGCCCTGGAGGAGCTGCAGTCCCGCTGCGCCACCCTGAAGAAGGAGAACAGCCTGCTGGTGAGGGAGGGAGCCCGTTCCTTTTGACCCCCCACCCTACCCACGGAGTCCCCCTGCTTCACCGCATGCCTGTATGTGTTGGGGCCCAGATCCCATGCTCCCCAACCATTGCCCATGCTGGCTGATGGGAGCAAAAGTCCAGGGGCGCTCACGGCTCAGTGCAATGCCCACTGGACTCATGAAGTCCAGGACGGAAGGTGGTGGAGCTGACAGCTAGGGGGCTGGAAAGGAGGCAATGCATCCGCTCCGGCTTTTGGTCCAAACTTGGCAGGCCCAAAATGGGCTTTTGTCTGCCAGGCAAAAGGCGGGCACCTCCCTGGATTGTCTGAAGGCACTCACAAGTTGTCATCCCACCACCACCATGTCTCTTTGTTGTTGTCGTTGTTGTCGTTGCTGCTGCCCAGCGTAAGAGCTGCTTCCCGGAGACGCAAGAGAAAGTGAGGCACCTCAAGAGGAAGAATGCCGAGCTGGCCGTCATTGCCAAGCGCTTGGAGGAAAGAGCCCGGAAGCTCCAGGAAGCCAACCTCAAGGTGGTAAGGCCTGCTCTCGCCTCCGGGGGATGGGGCTGAGAAACAAGGCTGTGTGGTTTAGGGGTTAGAGCCACCCTTTCCCCAAATGGGGCACTGAGGTTGCCTGCCGCCTCTCTGGGTGACCGAGAGGCCCGTCCATTGCGAAACAGCCCCTGCAGTTCTACGGGATGTGGGCGAGCTCTTGGATTAACCCGAGGGCTGCTCCGTCGTTCCTCTCCCGGTGCAGGTGACGGCCTCGGTCGCCATGAAGGGCTCCTGCGCCGGCCTCTGCAAGAAAGCCCTGGCCCGCCAGCGAGCCACTGACCTGCGCGACCAAGCCACCGCCCTGCTCGCCAAAGACAAGCAGATCCACGCCTTACAACAGGAATGCCACGCACTGGAGGCCAAGGTCGTGGCCGGGAAGGTGAGAGCTTACTGGAGGTCACTCAAGGCCACGGCTTCCTCGATTAAGCTGGGCCGGCTGTCTGATGGGGGGGGGGGAGAGCTTGTCCTGTGGCAAGCCTCTGGGGAGGCTGCTGTTTTTTTCTTAAGTTCAGGTGTTTTTGCGGCTGTTCTGTCCTTGCCCATCTGCTCTCTGAGGAGGCATCCTCCAAGCCCCGGTGGACCATCTTGGTCTTTGATCAAACCCATGAGGACTAGAAGCGCCACTTTCCTTTTTAACCTCTCTGGCCCTGTAGCTTCCACGGTCAGAAATGTACAGTTCTGAGCAAGGGTCTCCCCTTTCACCTTTTCATCTCCTCCTCTGAAAAAGGCCTATTTTTGCATATAGAGTATATATATATTTAAAACCTGAATGCCACTTACACAAGCTTCGTTTCGGGGAGGACATAGAACATTCACAAACAGTCTAACTGCTCAGGAGGAGATGGAGGCTGCTTCAAAGGAGGCTGCTTTTCCAGTTAGGGATGCGAAGGTTTTGTCTGATGGGGGATGCGGGGGTGGGGAGACCCTCAACAACAGGCCAGAAGGAAGGGATGCCCTATGAGGCAGAAAGGTTTGCAATGAGAAAGGAGCAATGTCCGTTTCTTATGCATTTCGAAGCAGAGGTGGCTGAGGACTGACTCTGGGAATGAAGGAATTCAGTCATTGAGGATGGGTCGGATGCGGTGATGAGGCTGCTTTTCCATCTTTCCAGGGGGTCTCCCCTCCGCTCCCTCTCCTGGACTTCCGGCATCTTCTCCGAGAGTCTCAGAAAGAGGTGCTGCGCTTACAGAGGCAGATCTCCCTGAAGAATTTCAAGGCTCCTATGTCTGCCCGGGGTTTCGGAGATGCTGATGAGCCTCCTGCAACAGGTCCGCGGCCACCCGTACCCTCCAGGGCCACCACTTGCCCCAATGGCTTTTCTCCGCTGAGGGGGTCACGAGTTCGAGACGAGCTGTCCCCTGCCACGGAGGCAGCAAGGAAGGTAAGCTTTTTAAAGGCCTGGCTCCCTAAAACCTTGGCCGTTGCCATCTTGCAGGCGGTGTTCTGTTTCTAAGGGAGACTGCCAGTCCAGTTTTCTGCTTCAGATGCTGGAGAAACTTGGGGTGTCGTGTTAAAAAACAGCGGTGACCCCCCTTTGGTGCTCAGCCCCGGGCATGAAAAGGTTAGTAGATGTAGGTAGGAGCTAAACAGGATGAGGCCTGCACTGAGGATTTGGTTTCTTGCATTGCTTTTGCAAAGTTGCACTACGTCTGCTCTCTGGTGCACTCTGTGTATGCTCAGAAGGTGCACTGTCTATAATAGAATATTATATCTGAGCAAAGCCCTTAAGGCATGCTTAAAAGAGACAGCAGTGGGCTGTGGTTAATCGTGTCTGTAACGCATTTCTCTCGGCCAGGAAACGTGGTCCTTCCAGGTTTCCATTGAAACAACCAACGAAGCTTCTCCGTTTTCTGCGCTTACGTTAGAGTAGGCATGTCCAAACTTCGGCCCTCCAGATGTTTTGGACAGCAACTTCCACAGTCCTTTGCTGTTGGCAATCGAAGCTTAGAATTCTGGGAGTTGTGGTGCAAAACATCAGGAGGGCCGAAGTTTGGACATGCCTGCATTAGAGGAACCCCATGCCACCCGCGACAGCGGCTGCATTCCCCCCCCCTTTTAGACGGGCTGCGCCTCGCGGGATCATGGGACATGTAGTCTGGCGAGGGGCTTATCTCTTGTGTCCTTGGAGGGCTTGGCTTGTCCTCCTTGGAAGAGAGCCGTGACCTCTTTAAGCCCCGCATTGGACCGCAAATCCCAGAGATCCTTAGAAGCAGGGCGTCCGCAAAGTGGTTCAATGATTAAGTGTCCCCACCCCGACCTCCAGCACTTGCAACGAAAAGTTGAGCGGAGGAGACTCCTTGGCCGAGGAAGGAAGGGAAAAACACCCCCCAACCTTTGTTGTTGGGGGGGGGGGGGGGAGGAAGAGGAGCTTTTCCCAGGCTGCTGGCTGCCCAGATCCAGCTGGAATTAAATCCCCTTCTCTTAAAGGGGCAGCGGGACCCCTTTTTTCAGGCGTTTAATTGGGGGGTGCACGCTTTCAACCCCTGGAACCCTCCCGGGCTGGTCTGACGTCCCGGCACCCCCCACCCACCCACCCAGCCGCACATACACTAGACCAGTGATGGCGAACCTATGGCACAGGTGCCAAAGGTGGCACTCCGAGCCCTTTCTGTGGGCACCTGACATCGCCCCTTCACAGCCACCTGTATCCAGGTTAAATTACTGTATTGGCAGTTTGCAAAAAAATTAGTGGGTTCTGAATTGCAGTTTGGGCACTCGGTCTGCACAAGACTAAGGGGTGATCAGGGCATGATGGGATGTGTAAGACCAAAGGCAGTCCGGATCCCACACGGAGTCGGAGAAGGAGCGGGGGGCTGCAAGGTTGCCAGGAGCACGTGTGGACGCGAGTCACGGGTCAGAGCGAAGCACAAGCCACCCGGCCCGGCCCGGCCCTCCTTTCCCAGCTGGGCGGTTCCAGGGCGGGGGGGGCGGGCGGCTCCTGGCTCCCCCCTCTGCCCAGCGGACGAGTGGTACGGCCCGCCCGGAGCTCTCCGAGGTGCTGAAACGGGGCGGAGGGGGAGCGCTCGCCGGCCGCAGGTAGGAGGAGGAGGACGGGATGCCGCGCAGGGGCGCGCAGGCAGGCCCGGGGCCATCGGGGCAAGGAGGGAGGGAGGGCGCGCAGGCGGGATCCACGGAGTTGCGCGCTCCCTCAAGCAAAGCCAAGAAAGGCCTGCCTCCTGGCAGCTCGCCTGGCCCCAGGGGTAGCCTGCAACCCTGCCTTCCACATCTTCCCCCTTCCTTTGTGTGCATGTGTGTGGGGGTGGGGGTGGGGGAGGATGCCTCTGAGCACGTGCAGAATGCAGACAGCAAGAAGGGCTCCTCGGAAGGGAAGGCCAGGCTGGCCCTTGCAGAGTGGCTCTGTGCATGGCCAGAGCAGAACGGACAGTGCCGACCTCCCCCCCGCCCAATCCTGTGGGCCCCGGGACCCGTGGGACAGCCTTGAGCATGTGCAGAGGGCAGGCTGCAGGAGGAGCCCCTCTGAAGAGAAAGTGAAGGCTGGGTTCTGCTGATTGCCTCTGTGCATGGCCAGAGTGCAAATGCTAGTAGAGACCCCAAGATGCCCAAAGCCCTGGAATGTTCTGAGGCCTCGTGGGACAGCCCTGAGCATGTGCAGAGTGCAGGTTGTCGAAGGAGCCTCTCCCATCGACTCCTTTTGCTGTTGTTTATTGTTTGTTTGTTTGTTTGTTTTATATACCACCCCATTCGTGCCAAACATTCTTCTGGGCAGATTAGAACAGTAGATTAAAACATACAGTTTTAAGCAGTAAATAGAAAACAATTGAAAACTCAGTGGAATTGGAACCAAAGGCCACCTTTCCCATCCACCCATAATAACTGGGAACATCCTCAGATGGATAACCTTGGCCTGGGGTGGAGGGTCACTCCTCGCTTATGGCTACCCTTGTAGGTTTTCCAAGAGGGTTGAATTGTATACACCGTTCCACCTGTTCCATATCAGCAGCCTTTACCCTTGGGGGACTTTTCTAGTTCCTTCAGATCTGTCTTAAAGGCCTACCCACCCCAAATTCATAGCCGTGGTCTCCATTTTGACCGGCATTGGACTTGGGATCCAGGCAAGCTTTTAAAGTGCTTGTATTCAGCTCTACCAGCTTTGGGCAGCTCTGGGTATCTTAATCTGTCATCGAGAGGTTCCAAAGAGCCAGAAAGGGGAGATTCAGAAATCCTGGGGTTTCACCATTTGTCCTCCTAGGGGACAGGAGCAGAAGGGGTCTGCGGATTTGTAGATGAACTTTTATGTAATGACATTTGGGATTCACACAGAGGCATCGTTAAGAAAGCAAGGTAGGAGAAAGGGAAGAAAATTCTTACTCTTCTGATTTGTTTTGTTTTGTTTACTTTGGAAAAGAAAAAAAATACAGTTTGCAGCTCAGAGTCGTCCATCATCTTGGCGGGAGTCACAACCATCATCATGTTAATCCATGTGGACACAAGTGTAAACACGGGACTATATTAAGCAATCAGGAGGGGTACCTGTTTTAGTCGGTCTCAGAAAAAGCAAGAGGATCTTATGGGTTTTATCTGGAGTCTTTATAGTGCCATAAGGCTCTTTATGGTTTTGGTTCAGGCCAGAAACAGACAGCACCCTATTAGACCTCCAAAGCACGTTGGTGCTGAAGAGACATGCATGAGATACTCCTTAATGTCTGATGAATCAGACTGCGAAGGGATCTGGTATTTCAGTCCAGAAGGTCAAGAATAAATTGTGCAAATCATGTGAGGTGAGGAGTCACTGTGTATTCAGATGCTTTCAATGGTCTAGGAATTTCTTCTCCTAATGACATGCTGTCTGCAATTTCTATTTCTTCCTAGTGTTCAGGGAAACTCAACCGGGTCACTTTCCACAGTAGTTGGATGTGGATCAAGTCTCAAAAAAATTAAGTGGTGTGATATCAAGGCTGTGTTGGTCCTTGTGGCAAAATTCAGAGAGCCACAAAAACCCCTCCCCCCCCTCTGCTGTTCTCTCGAGTCCGGCTGAGACTTTTCCTCTTTGCAGACAGTTCTGGGGGTGCTTCCTTTGGCCCAAGGACGGGACAGAGAACAAAACACCCTCCCTGTAAAAAAGGGAGTCGCTGCCGCCACCCCAGAGATCAAACAGCAGATTCAGCAGCTGGTGAGTGTCTGGGGTTACATTTATCTTAATGGTTTGAAAGGGCATCCTTGTGACATTCGCATCTTATCGGCTCTGGCCTTTAAAACCCCTGTGCACCAAACTGTCTAAAGGAGCAGCCTAACCTTACATGTTCCCGCAAAACTGCTAGAAAGATTTGGGTGCCATTTTTAATATTGGTCTTACTGGCAATTTTTAACATAATACTTGTTTAATTCTTTGAAAGATATTTTATGTGGTCATTGTTTCCAGCATTTAACTATTGCCTTTTTAATGACTGCGAAGCAAATTAAATGGTTGTAAATTAAATTAAATTCGTTGTAAATTTCATTGCTTTTCCTTTCATTGTTCCTTCACCTCATTGCCTGTTTTTTATCTTTCGGAGTAGGAGTTTGAGCTCAGGAAGAAGCGGAAACAATGTGAAAACCTTGAGCATGAAGTGCGGAAGAAACACAGGCGATGCGCCGAACTCGTGAGCATCACCTGTCCCTCCCTTCTGCCCACCCCCTTGTGCCACCTTCCAAATCCAGGGTTTGTCCCACAAAGCCACCGCAACGGGCAGGGGTCCCAAAGCATCTGAAGAACAGAGACCCACCGCTTTAAACGATATATATTGTTCTGAGCTTTTAAAGCTCTTTATTTCTCAGCCGTGTAAGCCACTCGAAGTCCTTTTAGGAGAAAGGTGGAGCGGCAAATATTTTAAACACACAAGAAATGAATCAAGGAAGAGGGCAGGAAGAAAAAGGTCCATCTCATGGCCTCCTTAAGAGTCATAGGGTGCTTTTACACAACCCCTAAAATACGAGGTAAAGGGCTCCCAGATCGGGAGCTTAAAAATGTTTTCCCACCAGCTGCGGACTTTAAACAAAATAAAGTACGACCATGCCCACCTAAGCGCAGTCCCAGCGCACTTTTCAAGTACCTGTTCTCAGGAGGTAAAAAATCTTCTGATGCGGATTGTAAAGCTGTGGATGCCGGGCTGGGAGCCTTCTGTTTGTTTCTTTTTGTCCCTGCCACCCCTTTAAGAGACAGGAATTCCTACGGGGCTGCTCGGAGGGCAGACGGAGGTGAGTGAAGGTGAGCTTTTCTCCCTCTTTTTCTCCCTCCCCTCGCTGCAGACAGGAGCAACGTAGGTCGGAAGGGTAGGAACACAGGAAGAGGGACAAACCCCCACCATCTCTGGTCTGAATTTAAGTTGCAGGCGGATTTTAGAGTTCGTGTAAAGGTGCCCACAGTTTTATATTATCATTAGTGTCACTAATAGGTATCCACTGACTCAGATGAAAAGCGCTTGCCATACATGCTACACGTTTGATCTGCTGGTGGTTGTGAGACTGTGAGGGATTAATATGGGGTAGAGGAAAGGGAGGCACAGCCAGCCTCGCTGTTATGCTCCATGCACTTTTCAATGCTGGCTAGGAGAAAGACCAGGTCACATCAGCTGCACACATCTGCACACAACCATGACCTTCCATGGCGTGGCTTCTGGTTCCAAGAGAGAAGGTCTCTTCTAGTTTGATCAGAAGTGATCGGTTGTGTCCCGGAATTGATTTAAAGCCCCCAAGCTGTGCCCAAAACTGTCACAATCTCCATCCCGCCCAGTTTGTTAATGTTTGTTCTTTGCCTTTTAAAAGCCTCCATTCCTGTTCAGGCCATCGGGCGCCACCTGGGATTTATGAACGTAAACCCTTGACGGAAAGAAGTGAACATTTTGTTTCCCAGGGAGGAAAGGGTTTGAGGTCTCTCTCTGGCTGAGGAGCCGGAGGCTGGGGGTTCGAATCCTCCATGCGGCCTCCCTTGCAGGGGCTGGGCTGGATGACCTCTCGGGTCCCATCCAGGTCTGCCCATCGAAGGCCCAAGGGACCCCTGCCTATTTGTTTCCCGACACACAGGAGATCCAGCTTCAGGAGGTGAAGCGCGATAATGCCCGCCTGTCTGAGGAGAACTCTTCACTCCATGGGCAAGTGGAATGGATAGAAAAGGTAAGCGCTGTGGAGGCACGCCACCCATTCTGATCTAAGCCTCGTGTGAGCTAGGGAGGCACAACAACCCTGCGAAGCAGGCCAGTTTGGGTACAATAGCCAGCCCAGACACCAAACAGAAAGGAGGTAGGCCTGCTGTGCTGTGTCTCCTCTTAAGGGGGGGGGGAGTGAAATAAAATGTTTGTCTGCTAATTGGCATGCTGAAACGCAAAGGTAGGTGTTATCAGTTCGCTTCTGCTGCATCCGACTGACAGCCGAGTTAAGAACAGAAGAACCTAAGAAGAGCCATGATGCTGGGTCAGGCCAAAGGCCCATCTAGTCCAGCTTCCTGTATCTCACAGCGGCCCCACCAGATGCGTTTGGGAGCGCATGAGACTAGATCTCTGTCTCCTGCTACCACTCCCCTGCATTTGGCCCTTGAAGGACCCCAGTTTTAAGCCTGGAGATGACACCTCTCCATCATGGTTTGTCACCCGTGATGGACTTCTCCTCCAGGAATCTGTCCCATCCCCTTTTGAAGGCATCCAGGCCAGATGCCATCACCACATAAGAACATAAGAACATAAGAAAAGCCATGCTGGATCAGGCCAAAGGCCCATCTAGTCCAGCTTCCTGTATCTCACAGTGGCCCCACCAGATGCGTCTGGGGGTGCACAAGACTAGATCTCTGTCTCCTGATCCCACTCCCCTGCATCTGGCCCTTGAAGGACCCCGGTTTTAGGTCTGGAGATGACACATCTCCATCATGGTTTGTAACCCAGGATGGACTTCTCCTCCAGGAATCTGTCCAATCCCTTTTGGAAGGCATCCAGGCTTAGTCTTTTGAGGGGTGGGGAATTCCAAGGAATGGTTTTAATACCCCTGCCCATGTGCATCCCTGGCAGCGTCTGTGGCTGAGCCGGGATTCGAACCCGGGGCTTGTACAAGCGAAAGGCCACATAGAATGAAACGTGGCCGGCTCTATGCAGGGTCATCTTGAGAAGACCACACGCTTCTCCCCAGTGGAGTCTCCCTCGCAGGCTGAGCTGCTCCGGCGCGTTTGTCTTCCTCCAACCCCCCTCACCCGCCCCCCTCCAGGTTGAATCCCAGAATGCTGACCTGAGGCTCCAGGTGGCCGTGGTGACAGAGGAACGGGATTCTGCCCTCCGGAAAACGCAGGACCTCGAGACCAGGCTGGAGAGTCTCGGGCAAGCGCTGAAGGTGGGTGGGCAATGCAGCTGTTGGAGGCGCCGACTGGGGAACTCCCTGCCACTTGACTCCAGGCAGCCACACAATCCGCATGCTGCCAGGCAAAGGATCCTGTTTATTTCACTAGCTCTTTGGCAAGTTGAGTTAGTCGGAGGCCTGAGAGGTCTTGAATATTTCCTTTTTTAAAAATAACTAAAATGCTTTCAGATCCTGAAAACCAGGCATGACAGCTCAGCCTGCTCCTAACCCCAGACTTGTGCAAGTTCGTAAGACATCTCTCTCCTATTCATTTCTCCAGCATTTCTTATCTCTGACCCTTTCACCTTCCTCCAGCTTCTTATCTCTCGCCCGTTTCTCATTTCTTACCTCCTTTCCCATCCCACCATCTTCTTACCTCTGATCCGCTTCGCTGTGGCTTCTAGAATCTGGGTCTCCGAAAGTTAGGAACTAGGCGTTCTCTTGGGCATTCCTCTCCTCCTGCTTTCACGCAGCTGGTGCCCTTTCTTTTCCAGCACATGAGAGATGTCGCAGAACGGAGGCAGCATCTGGAGCTTGAACATGAGAAGGCGCTGCAGGCCTTGCAGAAGAAACAGGAAGAAATACGGCTACTGCAGCAGGTGAGCAGGTCCCCATTGGGGGGGGGGGGGAAGGGGGAGAACACCTCCCCCAGTGTGATTCCCTTATCAGCTGGAGGGGAATCTCTCCTGAATGCAGGCCGTGGCATAGATGCATATCAACCACCCAGTTCTAGCAAAGGCCGTCTTCATCAGAAGCGGGTCTTTTGTACAGTTCATGGCTCTCAATTCCTCTCCCGAGACCAAGGGACCCACAGGTACTATGGCGTTGCAACAATTGGCAGCGATCTCATCTGAAAATGGCAGGAAGAAAACCACTAGGGTCCCTAATACCAACCCCCCAAGAGATCCTGGAGAAATGTAAAAATAAATAAATAAATAAATAAATAAATAAATAAATTTTTAAAAATGTCCTAAGACGCCCTTTCAAAGTTCTTTCTGAAAGTAACCCTGTGTTACTCATTGCATCCAAATGGTAGAGGATTGCTCATTGCACCAGAAAGTCATGTCGATGCTACTAGTTATCATGTTTGTTGCTGAAACATAGAACTAAGTTTGTGTAACTATGTTGTTGCTAACTAGCTATTTCTGAGCTCTGGTGGCTGTATGTAACTGCCTAGATGTCCTAAGCACATCTGATCTCGCCTGATTTCAGAAGCTAAGCAGATCGGCCCTGGCTAGTACTTGGATGGGAGACCACCAGGGAATACCAGGTGTTGTAGGCGCCTGGAGTAGGAACTGGCAAGCCACTCCAGTATTCCTGTCAAGAAAACTCCATGGACATGGGGTCACAAAGAGTCAGTCGTGACTCTAAAGACACAACACACACCTGCACAGTGGGTGTACATCCTCTGCTCCTGGATTTCTATTTTGGCTCAAAGCTGGATTTAAATTTTAAATGGGAATAAAATTTAAAATATATGGGGGTGGGTTTTGCACCCGAATTTGCGC
>JAHTLZ010000038.1:4448961-4459141 GCA_023846285.1 Phrynocephalus versicolor | reverse complement strand
AGACAGACAGACAGACAGACAGACAGACAGACAGACAGACAGACAGATAGATAGATAGATAGATAGATAGATAGATAGATAGATAGATAGATAGATAGATAGATAGATAGATAGATAGATAGATAGATAGATAGATAGATGGATGGATGGATGGATGGATGGATGGATGGATGGATGGATGGATGGATGGATGGGAAGCCAGGCAGAGCTGGGCTAGTTCAGATTCAAAGTCTTTCATCTGAGGCCTTCCCTTCCAGGCAAGCCAGACTCAGGGGTCATTAAGATATCTGCCAAGGATAACTCCCAGGGTGGAGAGCTAGAGGCTTCTTAGTCCAAGGAATGGAAAAATCCAATTCTTAATGGCAATTAAAAACCAGTCCACTTTCCTTGGTCTGTGGACAATTGAGGATATTTCTTTCAGTCGTGCCTCCGGACCCTCCACCCTCTCGCTCTGCAGGTTACAACGCCTGGAGGCAGTTCTGCGGTCTCTCTCAGCCCCAGAATGAAGCCGAGTTGGCCCGCGTCCTCCGGAACCCGGGGCTGGCCAGGAAATTCATGGAGCTGTACGGGACGCCCCGCAACATCGACCTCTGGGTGGGGGCCGTGGCCGAGCCTCCCGTCCGCAACGGCCGTGTCGGGCCTTTGCTGGCGTGCCTCTTCCGCACCCAGTTCCAAAAACTCCGGGATGGAGACCGGTGAGTGGGTCCCAAAATATATCTTCCCCCAAAACCTCCCTTTCATTCTTCAGGAGCACCGGTTGCGAAGAAGATCTCTTTCAATCCATATCAAGGTGTGTGCATGTGCGGGGGGGGGGGGATTATCCACCCCAAATCACCTGCCCTGTTTTACCTCTCTTCTTCCAGATTCTGGTGGGAGAATCCGGGCGTGTTTACCCCTGCTCAGCGGCAGGCTCTCACCCATATCACCTTGCCACGCATCATCTGCGATAACACCTACATCAAAGAGGTGCCCAGGTCCATTTTCCGGGCCAACCAATACCCCCGCGATTTCGTCAGCTGCAACGCCATCCCCAGGCTCAGCCTCTTCGCGTGGAAAGGAAAGTGTAAGTATTTCACTGGGGTTTCCGGGGAGGCGGGAGCCCCACAGCAAGGGCAAAAGACTACCAATGACAAAGGACGGTGGGAGTTGTAGTCCAAAACATCTGGAGTGCCAAAGGCTCGCCATCACTGTTCTATGATCCATGAAGGTGTCTACCCAATGTATGGCAGCGGTGAAGAAGGCCAATTCCATGCTAGGGATTATCAAAAAGGGGATTTAAAATAAAACAGCCAACATTATAATGCCGTTATACAAAACAATAGTAAGGCCGCACCTGGAGTATTGTCTGCAATTCTGGTCACCGCCTCTCAAGACAGACATAGTGGAACTGGAAAAGGTGCAGAAGAGAGTGACTAAAATGATTACTGGGCTGGGGCACCTCCCTTATGAGGAAAGGCTGAAACATTTGGGGCTCTTTAGTCTGGAAAAAAGGCGCCTGAGGGGGGATAGGACTGAGACATACAAAATAATGCAGGGCATGAGTAAAGTGGATAGAGGGAAGCTCTTCTCCATCTCACAAAATACCAGAACTAGGAGACATCCACTCAAATTGAGGGCTGGGAGAGTAAGAACAGACAAAAGAAAATATTTTTTCACCCAGCGCATTGTTAGTCTGTGGATCTCCCTGACACAGGATGTGGTGATGGCATCTGGTCTGGATGCCTTCAAAAGGGGATTGGGCAGATTCCTGGAGGAAAAGTCCATCCCAGGTGACAAACCATGACAGAGATGTGTCATCTCCAGGCTTAAAACCAGGGTACTTCAAGGGCCGGATGCAGGGGAGTGGCATCAGGAGACAGAGATCTAGTCTCATGCACTCCCAAATGCATTTGGTGGGGTCACTGTGAGATACAGGAAGCTGGACTAGATGGGCCGTTGGCCTGATCCAGCATGGCTCTTCTTAGGTTCTTATGTTAATGCTAGAATGGGAAAGAACTTTTAATTTATGGGAGAAGCCTTAGTCCTTGAGCTTGAAGGTGATATTAACATCAATAGAATTTCAGTTCTCATTGTTGTATCCCAAACTTCAGATCAGCAATTTAAGGCTACAATATTTTGAGACACTATCTTTTCCACAGCTTCATAGAGTCTTCACGGGACTTAGATTTTAGCAGATATCCTCTACTCATCTTGAAGGGAGAGGCAAACAAATTCCAGTTATGGAATGTAAATGTTTCTATGGTTGCAATCAGATAGGTTTTGAAAGATGCAAAAATACCCACCCGGTCCTTCCCGCCCTCAAATGAAGCCGCGGCACCTTTGTCCGGGGCTCGTGTGTGCAACCTGTGCCAAATGCGTCTTGCAAAATTCCGGTGCGTGTTTGTGTTGGAAGGACAGCCTTCCTTCTGAAGAGTCTCATCCTCTCCTTATCTCTTTCCTTGGCAGAGAAATGATTTGGAGGCCTCCGGAGCTGCTGTAGTCCTCTTCCTCTGAAGCTAGACCAAATATGACCTCTGATTTGCTGCAACTAAATCTCTGCATGTCCTTAGCCTGGATTTTTGTCTTTGCTTTCCATTTTGCCACAACAACCCCCAAAAAAAGGAGAGCGGCCACCTCTCCTGCCATTTCATCCTGTAGTGCAGTTAAGCTCCAAAAGGTTAGCTTTGCAAATCTGTTTCAGTGGGCACTTAAAATATCACATCCATCCATTTTCTGCTGAGCAATTCAACTAGAGCCGAGCCAAAAATCAGTCTGGAAGAAAAAACATGGGTGACAATTCTTCTGACCTTGGGTCTTTTGAGGGCTCAACAGGTGGGAAAATTTGGCCTCTCTTGCAAAGGAGAGTCAGTGGAATGCTCCATCCCCTGCAGACAGTGCAGTGTAGTGGGTCGTAGGTTTGAATAAGGCCAGGGAGAGCTGGGTTCAAATGCTGCCTCAGCCACAAAACTCATCCGATGGCCTGGAGGCAGGTTTTACTCTCTCATCCTGACCACCTAAGCGGGAGCTGGCAAACGCCCTCTTTCAGGGGTGTTGAACTGACTCTGCATTCCTGTCCTTGGTTTGAGAGAGTGCTCTCCATGGTGCTGAATGTGGTTTAACTATAAGAATTCAGCACCACGGAGAGTGCTTGTGAATTTCATGGTGGACCCCCAGGGTCAGTTCATCAGGCTGGCTAGAAGTGGAGAAAAATATAGCAACCGATCATATGTATAGCAGCCTCCCCCACCCCTTTTAAATTGGTGCAGGAAATGATGGCACATACGCTCACCTGAACCCAGCCAACTGGCTTGTGTTACTCGGTAAAGATAATACACTTTTATAAACAAATGAATTGGTATCCGTTCATTTTTATTGGAGAAATGCCTGTTTCTGCACCCGGCCACCAAATGCCACACAAATGTACTGACATCTACTTTTTCATCAGTAGAAATGACTTGCATTCCACTCATCCAAAGTGTGGCACCCCAGCAGCAAAGCACGGGATAGAAAAACATACATAAAATCACACACTAACAGCATTATCTGTAAGAGTAAAAAAAAAAAAAACATGAGAGATGAATGACAGAAGAAGGAAGAACTGCATTGGTCAGGCCAGGCCAAAGAGGTATGCTTTCCCCCACAGTACGGCTGAAAATAAAATTATTTTCGGAGCATGTCTAGTATCGAGGGGGAGGGGGCTTTGGGACTACAGCTCCCATCCTTCCAGGCTCCCCTTCAACCTGCTGGGCCGCGTGGGGACAATGGGAGTGGTAGTCCCTGTGGGTGGACAGCAAGAGGGAACACCTGCTAGAGCCAGTGGTTTCTCAACCTGTTGCTCCCCAGGGTGCTGGGGATAGTGGTTAAAAACTGTGCCGATCAACTAGCAGGGGTGCTGACAAGGATTTTTAACATCTCCCTGCAAACAGCTTGTGTTCCATCATGCTTGAAAGCAGCTACCATTGTCCCAGTCCCCAAGAAAACAGCAATTAACTGTTTCAATGAGTACAGCCCAATTGCATTAACATCAGTGGTAATGAAATGCTTCGAAAGACTGGTCCTCCAACATCTTAGGACATGCCTTCCACTGGACTTTGATAAACATCAGTTTGCCTACAGAAGGAATGTTGGATAAATCAATCCATCATGCTTGATTTCACTGCAGATGGGAGGGTGATGCATGTCACAACCTAACTAGTCTGTTTGCGTGTTGACCAATTAGAGAGTTTTATATTTCCCTTTTTTTTTTGCTAACCACACCCTTCTATTTCCTGTTTCTTCCCACATGGAAAGAGTTGGCTAGAGGCCGGCCACCATTTTGCATTTTTGAACTCACAGAGAGAAGATGTGACTCTCTATTGTGTTCCTTTCTACCTCAGCACGTGGGCAGAAAGGACACACCCCCAAACCATTTTTCGGGAATGATACTTTTATACTTTATTCTTCCAACCTGCATATTAATCTGAGCTGTATTTAGTGCCTGCTAGAGAAACTATGTAAGTAAACTTTTTCCTTTATATTCTTCAACAAAAACAAGCTTCTCATGTGTGTTTATTGCTTAAAGGGCTAGTGCTTGCTGGAGGGTAGAGAGGTGGGATCTTCTGGTTGATCAATTTGTAAGCTAAACCACACTTCTGCTGCATATTAAGAGGAGATTCAAACGAATTTCCCAAGCTCTGCCAACAAGGAATAGGTCAACAGATGATGCTATAGCCACTGCTTTTCATCTTGCAGCCAGTCATCTGGAGAAACCTGGAAATTTATGTCAGGATGCTGTTTATTGACTATAGCTCAGCTTTTAATGCCATCCTTCCAAGCATCCTTATCAAAAAGCTGACTGACTTGGACCTTTCTTCTTGCATCTGTGACTGGATTAAAGACTTTCTGAGGGATCGGTCTCAAACGGTGAGGATCGGGCCTGTCACATGTACCTTGTTGAAGCTCAGCACTGGCTCCCCACAGGGCTGTGTGCTTAGTCCCTACCTGTATTCATCGTATACTTATGACTGTGTAGCATCTGACCCATCCACTGCAATCATTAAGTTTGCAGATGACACTACCATAATGGGTCTTATAACAGGTGGAGATGAATCAGTATATGGGGGGGGGGTCCAAAAATTATCCTCATTGTCCCTAAAAATAAGGTTATTATTATTATTATATTATTATTATTCCTGGACTGCAACTTCCAAATATCCTGGCCAGGTCAGCTAGTGATGAAGGCTTCTGGGAGTTGCAGTCCAGGAACATCTGGGGACCCACCGGTGGAGAAGCCACTGTGCAAGACGATACACCCCCTTCCCTCTGTAGCAAACACATACCTGTACACACCGACAATTCCACGCAACTGGACCAGAAGTTCCCCATCTTATGAAACGGAGGCAGGAGGAGACCCATGTGCATTTGGGTCCCCCACCCCACCCCGAATGAACATCATCCATAAAAGACCTGTTCCATGCAGGAGAATATTTACAGGCTGTGAATATCCTGACTCAGATGCGACACTCTGTACATGGCCAGGGGTGCTTCGTATCATCACCAGAGGCTACATCCCGGCCTCAGAGGACTAACCTGGAGCAAGCCTTTTCTTCTAGCCCAAATTAAATATCCCTTGCAAAACAGGAGGGGGATGGGACCCCTCACCCTTCCTCGCCTGCCATCTACCACCCCACCCACCCCCTTGGTTGTCACTCTATTCTTTCCAAGCTGATAAATCCAGCCTTGAGATCTCCCGGCAGTTCACAAAGTCGCCCGGGTACTGGTTCCTCTTAAAAATGTCCCTCGGCACCTCCTTGATGTGCGTGTTGTCGCAAATGATGCGGGGGAAGGTGTCGCGACTCAGCGCTCGGCGTTGCTGGCGGGTGAATACTCCAGGGTTTTCCCACCAGAACCTGTCAACAAAAGGGAGGTAACCTGACATCGATCACATTTATCTGTCACACTAAGCCATGGCTTGTGTTAACTATAGTTTGTTCCTTTATCCCTTTAATTTCCTGGCATGATAAAACAAACCATGGTTTCTTCTCCTCATTTCCTCCTGTCTCTGGATTGTTTTGTCAGCTCCAATTTCAAGGCAGGAAGCGGAGAGAAATGAGCCAAGATTGCTGTTTGACGCTCCTAACTAGCCCTAGTTTAAACAAGCCAGAGACACACACCCCTGTAAGTTGTGAGAAGCATCAAATCATGGTTTGTTTGTGAAGACAGGTTGGACACCCTTGGCAAGTCAAGGCACATTCGCTCAAAACCTGGCTTATAGTATATGTGAACCTGCCCAAATTAGGACAAGCTATTAATGGGATTTTGATTTGAACGAAGCAAAAGAAGACTAGTTCAGATGGAGGGGTAAAGAATAATTTTGGTATGAATTTGGGCCACTGCTAGCTTTAAAATATTTTGCTCCTTGGGCTGTTTCTTTGCCTCCTCCCACTGGTGAGACATCTAGTTTTCCAAAGTAACTGACTGAAAACTTGGAAAGTTACTTTAGTGAGAACTACAGGCCAAACCACACATTGGTGGACAATCCATGGTGGACAATCCATTCTCGGCTGCTGTGATCCAAGAGGTGCAGTCCGGAGGCAGGGTTTTATGGCCGAGACCTTAGAGTCAGGAAACAAAAGTGGTGCTGTCCAGGAATTCTGGGAGTTGTAGTCCAAGGACACCTGCAGGACCCAAGGTTGGAAACCACCACCACCCCGCCACTGTAACCTATCAGCAAGGGCCAAAATGCCCAGGCTGGTGGGGCCTCTGGATTCTGGGTCTTGCGGTCTGAAAAAAGTAACTTTTCCATGTGCCAGGCCATCCTAGGAAGATTGAAGGAGAAGATTCTCAGTCATCCAGGTGAGTTTATCTGGAAGTTGAGTCATGGCTACTGGACTTCTTTTTGAGAGATAGAAACTTTTTGCTGTTCATCCAAACAGCTTCATCGGTCTGAATACAGCTAGTGTGAGTCCTCCATCTTATAGTCAGCTTTGACCTCTTGTCACCCTGGTCTGAATTAGGCTCATAAGATGAACAATGGCCTGAATAGGCTCGTTAGGGAGACAATAGTTTCCATAGCCTTAAGGTGAACAATGGCCTAAGGTGCTGAAACCTATCAAGAATGGGTCGTTAGCTATGGCCTTGGTGGTGAAGGCTTTTTGATTTGTCTGGGTACTTTGGAAAGCACACCCTGAAAGTAGCAGATAGACTATCCCTGAGGCCGCCACCTCTGTTGAGGGAGGGGGTTTTGATGCTCACATGAATGGCTTCTCTTACTCCTCTCTCAAACCACCTCTCTTCTTTGTCTAATATGGGTACATCCTCATCTTTGAAAGAGTGCCCTTTGTCCTTCAAATGGAAATGTACTGCTGATTGTGGTCCTGAGCTGTTCCCCCTCCTTTGTTGGGCCATCCTTCTGTTTAATGGCAGGGATGTTTCTCTTGGACCATCTCACTATCGGCACATGCAGAAACAGGGGAGTGGGGCAAAGGACAGCATCTTAAGAGGAGCCAACCCCATGCCAGCCTCCAGTGCCAGGGCCGGGGGGACTCTTGGCTTTGCCAATCGGCCAATGACCCAAAGTGGGGCGGGGGGGGGAGAGAGAAAGAGGAGGAAGAGAAAGGAAACACTCCGAAACCAGCCCACGCACCTGTCTCCATCGCGGGCTTTCCGGAACTGGGTCCCGATGAGGCAGGCCAGGAGTGGCCCGACCCTGCCGTTGGGGACGAAGGGCTCAGCCATGCCCCCGATCCAGAGGTCGATGTTCTCGGGGGTGCCGTAGAGCTCCATGAAATTCTTGGCCAGTTCCCGGTTGCCCATCACGGCGGCCAGCTCGGCTTCGTCGCTCGGGGCCGAGAGGCCACAGAAGCGCCTCCAGGCATTGTAGCCTGAACGAGAAACGGAAAGCGGGGTGGGCAAACCGGCCCCTTTGGGGGGGGGGTCGAGACCGAGGGAAATGAGGCAGAAGGGCACCGTGGAAGAACAGAGGGTCCAGCTGACTGATGGGTGCCGTTCTCCTCTTTCTAAGCTCCACCGCAGTTGGAAAGCATTAAGGGACTGGCAGATCCCCCCCCCCCCAGAGGCACCTTCCATAGAGCCTAATGGAGAGAGAGAGAGAGACTACCATTCCCCTAAAGCTTTGCAGCTGCCATGGAGTTTAGAAGGCTTCGCCCGTCCCCTTCTCCATGCTTTTGTGGCTGCCGCTGGCGAGAGAGCACCTTGGCCGAGAACAGGCACGTAACCTGAAACTCTTCTGACAACATGGATTTATTTGCCCAGTTGGGGGAAAACACATGCCCAGGAGACACTCTGGCCCGGGATCAATGGGGACATTATAGAGAACACGTCGTTGGAAGAGTGAATTCCTTGAGTGCTGAGCAGCAATGGATTGTCTCACACACACAAAAATCCCTTCCTGACCTTCCTGTGCTTGGCAGATTAGTTTGGTCTGTTTTTGTCATTGGGATGTCAACAGGGGGCTTCATTTGCAAGTCTTACTTCGACTTGAAGGTCTGCTGGAACCACGTCTCCAAGATACTAACACGACTCTGCCTTAGAACAAGTTTTCTATTACATATTTTTTAGCCTCTCCAAGGTTCTGCGTCTTCTTTGGGGTGGTGGGGCTGGGGCGAGGCCACTTCTGGAAAAGACAGCTGCCCTGTCCTTCCACCATGCATGTTCTAGAATGTCCCGTCTGTCCCATAAAAGGAGATGATTTCACAAAGTGAGAGGAACGCCCGCCCCCTGGCCTACCTGGCAGCCCGTGGTCTCTCCCTCGCTGCAGGTTCAGGGCAGCCAAATCGAGCCCCATGATTTCCACCTGCTCAAAGAGCCGATCCTGAAGCTCCTTCACCATCATCTGGTTCGGTCTCATAAGCTTGGAGTGATCAGTCATGAAGCCACGGAGAAGCGGGTCGATGCCGCCTGGAGGAGAAAATCCAGGGTGGGTTAACACTGCTCCATCCAGTCTTCCCAGGAGGCTGGCTGCAGATCTTTGAGACCACCAGCTCGCTTTCCGGGGCGGGGGAGAAAGCAGCTTTGGGGGACTACAAGGCCCATCCTCTTCCAGACGCCTGGCTCAGGTGTCTTGGTTCAAACTCACCAGCTCACTCCATTTATCTACAGGGTACTGGGGAGCAGGCACCCCTGTAGCATGGGCCAAAGTGGCCCAGGACATTAGTTTATGGCAGATGGGAATCCACATCCGGGTTTTAGTCCAAACTTTACTCTGCAAAGTGCTGGACTTTGGGAGTGGGGGGTGGTCAGCACCCTGGACAGCTCCTGTGGACCTCAAATGAAAACTCTGCAGCCAATTCACCCACTTGATGGAGCGCGAATCCTCAGCCTCTGCTGGGCGTCATCCTGTGATATTTTTCAGCCCAGTCCTCATCATTCCCAAGGGTGCTTCATGGAAATGAATATTTTTGAGGATTCCCCATCCCCCACCCCATTCAGCTCTCCAACCTCTGTCATCCAGGCTGTGCTTTGAGCCCACCTATAGCTCACCTCACCCCCCCCCCCCAAAAAAAGTCACCAAGGCCCGTCTCGCAGGGTTGGCGAGAGCACACACCTTCCATCACAATTCTCCAGGAAGCACAGAAGGTGAGGTGGAGAGGGGCGTACGAGTAGGGCTTCAAGGGCTGGAAGTTCTCGTCCAGGCGCGGCACCAGGGGCGGGACAGAACCGTGCCCGAAGCGGAAAGCCAGCGAGAAGACGTTGGACACGGTGGGATCCACCGATTCGTTGTAGCCTTGGTACAAAGGCAGCCGGCGGTTCAGTTCATCACCCAGGGTGAGGGGCAGGTAGTCCCGGTAGGTAATGATCTGGAACAAAGCCCAGGCCGGCTCAGCTCTAAAAGGATCCAGAGTGGATTTCTTGTTCTTTTTAACTCACCTTTCCTGCGCTTTCCGATGACAAGAGCGAGATCACCAAATCGAAAGAACAATTTAGACCAGTGGCCTCTCAACCTGTGGGGTCCCCAGATGTTCCTGGACTGCAACTCCCAGAAATCCTGGCCAGCTCAGCGAGTGATGAAGACTTCTGGGCGTTGCAGTCCAGGAACATCTGGGGACCCACAGGTTGAGAACCACTGATTGAGACACAACCACCCTGGAATCGGAGATGCTTCAGCTGCAACGAAGCAGCAAGAGGCGGGCGTGGAGGTAAGGCAGCGCTGGCAGGTGTGTGTGTGTGTGTGTGTGTGTGTGTGTGTGTGTGTGTGTGTGTG
>JAHTLZ010000038.1:4417874-4438895 GCA_023846285.1 Phrynocephalus versicolor | reverse complement strand
CCTTTCTTTCTTCCATCATCAGCTCCTTCCTTCCTTCCTTCCTTCCTCCCTTCCCAGAAATTAAACAACTTGTATTTGGCCTGGTCGGCTCCCTGCCTGAGAGTTTATCCCACCTCCACACGGGCATCCTGAGATCCCTGGCAAACATATCCCAAATGGAGAGTTTTTGCAGAGGCAGCCGGAGGGGTTGGAAAAATCAAAAAGAAATAAGAGCAGGGAGGAAACGAGCGCCAAATATTTGCTCCTGGCTTTTCCCAACCCTCTATTTCCCCTTTTTAATTTGGCAGAATCCTAATTGGAGAGATGGCCACTCGCTGGCCCATCCAGCAGACATGTGCCAGGGCCCAGACTCCGGCTCAGTTCCAAGAGGCTCCAGATGAGAGCAATGGAGATTAAAAGATGAGGCTCCAGCATCTCCTGCAGATTCGCCCGCTGGAGAAGAAGCCCTTTCATGGGCTGCTGGATGGACCCAATGAAGGAAAGCAAAGTGGCTTGAACAAGGAAAGCCCCGTCGACAGCTGGGCTGTCATCCTTCATGGGTGGTGGATCTCACCATCTCTGCTTTACATCTACCTGCCCAGATAAGCCGCCGTGAGCCTCACCTGCTCCACCCTGCAGCTCCAGGCTGTGTGGTTCTGCTAGGTGACAAGGGACATTTATACGGCCCCTGATCTTCAAAACCATGGGCAGGTCCTTCACGGGGAGTGGATAGGACAAAGGATTTCAAAAAGAAAGATATATAAAGATAAAGGAAAGGACCTTGGCCTAACCTGGGCCAAGGGGAAGTATTTGCCACCTTCTTTCTTCCTGGAGCCAGGGCTGGATTCTCATTTCCTTGTTCTTTGGGGCTGAATAGTCGGGTGGTTGTTTTTTGCGGTAGGTGGGAAGCCCAACCTCTATCCTTCGTTATCACGAGGTGAAGGCTTGTCTCAGGGGTAGGCGGAGGGGCCCAAGGAGTGCCCAGCAGTGCCACAGAGCAAGGCGGCTTCAAAAGAGGCCAACTAGTGCAAGCAAGAGGGCCGTGTTGGAAAGAAAGACCACTTGAATTTGTGGATCAAATTCATTTAGTCCTCGGAAGTCACAAATCAAGTTGCGGGTTTTCCCACTCCCGTTGCAACCATCTTTAGAGATCAGACGACAAAGAGGTGAATGGCCTTGATCCGTCTTCCCTCAAGCCTGGGGAACGAAAACATCAGAAACGGGCATGTCCGTGCATCCTAACAAACCATGGTTTGTTAAACCATGGTTTGTAGCGAAAGCGACAAACACCACCACAGATTGAGAAACAAAGGGTGCTTTTACGCAACCTCTAAAATCCGGAGGCAACTTAAATTCGGACCAGAGATCGTGGGGGTTTGTCGCTCTTCCTGTGTTCCCACCCCTCTGCACTCTGTTGTTCCTGTCTGCGTGAGGGGAGGGAGAAAAAAGGGAGAAAAGAATACAGGCTCACTTTGTCTGCTGGTGGAAGCAGCCCCCAGGAGCCCCGTAGTGATTCCTATCACTTAAAGGGGCGGCGGGGACAAAAAAAACAAACAGAAGGTGAGGGAGCCTGGCATTCACAGCTTTACAATCCACATCGGAAGATTTTTTACCTCCTGGAGGCCAGGCACTTGAAAAGTGTGCTGGGACGCGCTTAGGTGGGCGTGGTAGTACTTAATTTTTTTTAAAGTCCGGAGCTGGTGGGAAAACATTTTTAAGCTCCGGGTCTGGGAGCCCTTTGCCTCGGATTTTAGGAGTCATGTAAAAGCGCCCTTAGTCCTCGGAAGTCACAAATCAGTTGCAGGTTTTCCACTCTTGTTTAAACCATCTTTAGAGATAAGACGACAAAGAGGTGAATGGTCTTGATCCGTCTTCCCTCAAACCTGGGGAACGAAAACATCAGAACAGGCATGGCCGCACATCCTAACAAACCATGGTTTGTTAAACCATGGTTTGTTGCGAAAGTGACAAACACCATCACAGATTGAGAAACAAAGCTGCTGAGCTATCCAGCAGGTCTACAATCATCATCATCTTGTCCAGCTAGAAAGGATCGTCCAAGGTCATGGAGCCCCTGAGCTACCTAGCAATGGCAGCCTGGACTTCCGCAATGACAGACTGGACATATCGGTTTATAACATTTGGTGGAAGAAGTCTGGCTGTTTCTTTCACCGCTGGGGGCCAAAAGCATACCTGCCAACCCTCGCCTCCTTCCTCAGGACTTCAGAACTGACCCCCTTGAAGGCGGTCCTGCTAAATTTACCGTCATAGCAGTCAAAGGGCATGGGCGCTGTCTCTCTAATTACAGGAAGCTGGTTTGTTTAATCTAATTGATAATGATAACAGGAAGATTGTTTCATGAGTCCCCATTTCAGAGATTTATTGATATTTCTGGAATTTCCCTGTGAGGTTGCTCTTAGGGAAATAAATTGATTTTTTCTTTTTCTTTTGAGGGGAGTTAAAGGATAGCAGAGCTGCGAAACTCAGGTCTTAGTCCGTCTACACCTCTGTGTTTCAATGTAATGCGTGCCTGGTGGCTTGTAAATCAACACAAGAAAGAATTTCATTGCAGCCAACACTGAGAGAGGAAAGTCTCCACGCCACAGCTCAGAAAAATTAAATGAATCATGATTACAGAGGCCAAATAAGTTTGTAAGTGCTAAAAAAATGCTGTTAACAACAAACCATCCATCTGTCCATCCGTCTCTCCATCCATCCACCCATCCATCCATCCGTCCGTCCGTCCGTCTGTCCGTCCGTCCATCCATCCATCCATCCATCCATCCATCACCAGCTCTGATATTTAATGGATGCTTAGGTTTTGGGTTAAAACTTCATCTATTATAAACTACCAGTCAATGATTTTGTAATATTGATTGAGTGTGTTTGGTGTTTTTGAATCACGATAAAGCTTCTCACAATCCTGCTCGTAACCATTGACATCCAATCCAAGGCCAAAGCAGTGTGGATCCCATGTAGGAAGGCAGAGGGGAACCTGAGGCATCAGTGTGGAAGGATAGATTGTGGAGTCGTCAAGGCTGCACAAGTCAGATGCAGAAGCCTAGGAAGGGGACCTCTATCCCCTTCCCCTACTCAAGGCTGGAATCCAGTTTCCAATCAGACCAGGCGGACGGGAGTCCCTTTTCCTCTCGAAGGCTTCCACCGTTAGAGAGCTCACCCACCAACCCAAGTCATCTGCTCCATCATGGTCCTCCTCTCACAGTTAGGCGGTTTCTCCGGATTTTCATCCGAGATCTGCCTTCCTATAACTTGAGGCCACCATTGCGTGTCCTACATACTGGGAAGATGGAGAACAGAGCCTGCCCCTCCTCTGTGTTTGAAAAGTGCTTCCCTGTCTCAGGTGTGTTGCCTCAGTTCGAGGTAGGGCTGGGGCACACCAGGAGCCAAGTAGTTTCAAGGCCATGAAGAGAGGGGGGGAAAAAAACACAGAGGCATCATACCCTTTCTCTGACCAATTTACATTTACAGATATCCAGTTTATCAGTCCAAGAAAGCTAGCAGCTTTATTTTTATGTTTATGTTTTCAAAATAGAGGTTGAAGGCTTCCTTCGTATAGTGGTCGGCGCCTCCATTTCGTACCCATTCTCCGGTTCCACGTTGGGCCTGCTGAGTTTCTCAGGTGCCATTTTCTGGGCAATATATTTTGCCTCAGAGCCACACCGTCCTCTGTGACCGTTCAACCAGCCGCCAAGGAAAGCTCTGCTCAAAAAGACATCCAGGTCAATAAAAAAGCTGTTTTGCTTTTATTCACTCCCCTTTTATGGCCGGTGAGTCATGCACAGCGCAGGAAGAGGGGAACAAACAGAAGTTACCCGTAATAACAGCAGGGTGAAGTGGGGTGAAGCTAAAGCAAATAGCGCAAAGGATTAGCGCCAGCACTTCCCAAGAGAGCATTATAGTCTGGTCCTCCGCTGTTTCATCACAGTTCCACGTTTTTTTTGGGGGGGGGAGGTAGGATCTTATTCTCTTCATCCTTACCCACCACGGGACGGACCTAAAGGGGATATTATGAGGTGCACACAAAGAGAACACCTTTGAACCCATGAACTGAGAGCTGGGTCAATCAGAGGGGTTGCCTTGCCATGCAAAAAAATAAAATCATGGCTGGATCAAGTTCCAGAACCTTGGAAAGCTTCTCTTTCATCGTCTCTCAGAACTGGAGGCCGGGAAGGGACCTTGTGTCCAGACCCTCTCCAGGAGGCCGAGCGAAGAATCAAACTCACAAACTCTCCGGCTCTGCAGCCAGAGACCTCCATCAATGAACTCTCCTGACAGCCCCTTAATAATAATAATAACTTTTGAGGTGCAGAGGTGGGAGGGACCCTTAGCCCCTCTCAAGGGCGGCACAGAGGTGAATCGAACGCCCCACCTCTGCGTCTCTGCGGCCACCGAGCTCCCCACGCCATAAAGTCTGGACTAAAACCTGGAGTGGGTTCACCTGCCCCCATGGATATGGAGTCCCCGGCCTGCTGCCTCCCTCATTCCTGTATAAATCTACCACTATTAACCACAATAACCGAGTGGTGGAGCAAAGCTGGGGGATGGGGTGAGAGGGGCTTCTGACCATCATGGACTACTGCTCCTATCTGACACCCTCTTCTGTCTTCCCAGGGTCCAAGAAACTCCGACATAGCTGGCAGTGGGTGGGTGGGTTTGATTTCCCACGCAGACATACACCGGAGGGAGTGCTGGGAAGTGTCATTTCACCGGCAACGGTCAGAAGTTGAGCTAAAGAAAGCGGGAAAGAAAAAGGAAGAAAGTGGGATTTCTAGACTAATTTTTTTAAAAACGGTTTTATTCTTCAGCTTCTCTGCTACCTTTGGAACAGATCCTGAGAATTAAAGCTAGCCACAAAAAAATGCAATAGGGTAACATAAAGCACCATAAAGAAATCCCGGAACAACCATCCGAGCAGAACCCTATAATAAAAGCATTACAGAAAGCAATAAGCTCAATCTCAACAGAGGCCAACAACCGCCGGGTCTTGGTGGGCGTGCAGAGTGTTTTTCTGAAAGGTGCCAATGACTTTCACCATGTCGCCAAGGGAAAAACTCTCCGTCCTGGGCATTGTGTGTCTTGCGAGGGCTGTGCTAGACCAGGCATGTCCAAACTTTGGCCCTCCTGATGTTTTGGACCACAACTCCCAGAATTCCAACCCTGTATTTCCAATGGCAAAGGACTGTGGGAGTTGTGGTCCAAAACATCTGGAGGGCTGATGTTTGGACATGCCTGTGCTAGACCCTTCTACTGGAACATCACGGGAGCTGTAACGAGGTAATTAGGCAACTGCTTGCAAGGAAAGAAGTTACCGGTAACCAAGCCAATGTGGAGATAACAAAACCAAGATAACCTGGAAAGTTCACCCTGAAATAACTCTGGTACTTTCAATGGTACTTTTATTTAATTTTATTTTCTCCCACTTTGTCATTTGCCTTTGGCCTGATCCAGCATGGCTCTTCTTATTCTCTTATTCACCTTTCGACAAACATGTTGTGCGGCCTTTTATGATCCCGAAGGAAGCTTTAAAATCCTGATCGGCCAAACGGTTCCAGGCATTTTCCTATTGAATTACAGTGGACCCTTGAATAACAAACAGCTTGTATAACATAAAATTTGTATGACATAAAAAAATTCCAGAGATAGGGGAAATTGGATTCTCTCCCTATGGGGAGAATCCGTACAACATAAAAATGGGATTACTCCGTTTTCAATGCATTCCTATGGGAATTTGTATAAAGGAAAATTTGCTTAACTTAATTTCATTTGGAACGAATTAATTCCTTTACACAAGGTACCACTGTATAGGTTGCTCCCCCAAGGGGGACTCAAGATGTCTTGGGACAATTAAACTGTACAGCAATTGTAGCTTTTTTTAAAAAGAAAAGTCATAAACATCTGGACTAAAGAACAAGTATGCATCTATCGATATTCAAACCGCTGTTTTAACCACATTTGTATTGCAGGGGCGTGGTGGCTCAGTGGACTAAGGCTTCCGAAAACTGTTGGCTGCAAAGTCGGTAGCTCGGCAGTTCGAACCCCGGGTGCCATGCAGCGGAGAGAGCTCCTGCTGTTAACCCCAGCTCCTGCCACCTAGCAGTTCGAAAGCGTGTCAATGCAAATGTAGATAAATAGGGACCACCGTAAAAAGCGGGAAGGTAAAACAGTGTTTCCTTGCAGCCATGCTGGCCACGTGGACACAGAATTGCACAACACTGGCTCTTTGGCTTGAATATGGAGATGAGCACCACCCCTAGAGTTGGACACGACTGGCACGCATGTGCGGGGGGAAACTTTACCTTACTCCGTGCACAGGTCAAATTATCGGGTGGTATTATCTGCACTTGGGTCTCATTTACTCTGGTTTCTTTCTCTCTTTTATGTTCCTGCCTTCTCCTGTGGCAGGATCAGCTTGATGAACAGGTGGGTCCTAGATGGAATTGAGCCGGGAGGCTAAAATGGTGAAACTGAGGCTGAGATTTCTCCTTTGGGGTGGGGGGTCACCAAAAATTGGAGTGATCTGACAGCTCATAGCAACAATAATTCCCTAGTATAATGGCTTGGCCTAGAAATCTCACCAAATGAGATGGTGGCCATCCTAAAAAATATCCTTTTATCCTGACTCCTTTCTGTAGTCATTTTGTATTCTAAATTTCTCCAAGGGAATTTGGGAGTGGGAAGAGCAAAGATGTTTACAGCTGCTATGGCATGTAGATAACAATAACAACATCATCAACAACAATAATAATAACAACTCCAGCTTAACACCTGGCAGCTGTGTTCTCCAGATAATAATAACAACAACAATAATAAAGTCAATATAACACTAAAATGGTTTTATCACACGCAAAGAGGAAAGTTAGCTGCCTTATTGTACACTAACGGCCAAGTTTTTTTCTTCAAATTGTGCTGGATGCAGCCAATCTGGGATTCAGGAAACATTTGCAAACAATAAGATTTTGTTTATCGATTAGGAATTGAGAAACGAACAACGACGTAGACCAAACGCCGCCACCAATCTCTTACGATCAGCCCTTTAGGTTGATGCAAATATGGACAAGGAAATAAAGGTGATTACTCATCTGGATTTTTATGGCTTTTTGTGTTGCTGTCTTTTATTTAGATAATGCATGGGGGATTTCTCAGAAGTGTAATTTGAAAGAAGTAACTTTCCCCAGCTCTGCTGGTAAACAGGTGAAGACATTTGGGAATTCACAGTGTGTTTAAGGATTAGTAAAGGTCCCCATCATTTTTATTCAAGTTAAATATTGACGTTACCGACTACCATTCTGGTTTGAAGGAGTTGGCTATATTTATTTTTGTTTCTTATAAAGAAATGGACCTTAACCGTGCTTTGGATTGCCGTCCGTCTCCAGGCGGCCAACGGAGACAAAACAAGCAGCCTTTTACCAGAGAGAAATGCACTCTGGAAAGAAACGCAGGTGCTAAGTTGGGAAACAGTTTTATTATATGATTTTTTAAAAAAAAAAGTTTGAAAAAGTATTCTACCCCCACCCCACCCCCCGGCACAGCTCCTACCTGCCAAAAAACAAAATAAAATAAAAGTTATGTGTCCGAGTTGGGAAGAAAAGTTAGAAACGTAGTGATCTGTATTTCTGCAGGTGGATACCAACCCTTAATCAACAAGAGATGAAGAACCAAATACAAAAAAAAACACCATATTTGAGCTTACAAGAAAGCAGGGGGTAAGTTGGTACAATTATGTTAAGCAAATTTTCCTTTACACACATTTCCCATAGGAATGCCTTGAAAACGGAGTAATCCCTAATTGCAACCATTTTTATGTTGTACGGATTTGCCCCATAAGCAATTATGTTAAGCAAATTCCCCCTATCTCCAGAATTTTTTATGCCGTACAAATTTTATATTATACAAACTGTTTGTTATATTAGGGCTCACTGTATTCATAAATGAAGCCTTTGGACCAGGCTAAAAAAAAAAAGTTACCCTTTTGGACTACAATTCCCAGCATGTTTGGGGGAAACTGGGTGTCATAGTCCCCGAACTCTCCCTTGCTCCAGCCCTGGCGAGGGTGCGGGATGCCCCCGGAGGGCTCCTTTTCAAGCCTAGACGTGGCCAGAGGGTTTTGGGGAGAGAAGGTGGCACTCTCCCCATGCTCAGGGGCTGGCGGTGGCTGTCGCCCGCACCCAGCGCCACACTCTGTCTACCAAATGAACTCCGAAGGAGCCTCAATGCTCTGGTTGCACCCGGGGATCGGCTGCAATGAGGGGAACAAATATCGCCACCCCCAAATAACTGGGCCGGGAACGATACCTATCCAGACCTCTCTGATTCATGACCTGGTTTTCTCAGCAAAGATTTGACGCACTCCAAAATCGAAACACCCGTCTAACCGTGGATCAAAAGGCTGAGAGGACGCAGATCTGGCCAAACCAGATCTGAGCAGGACCAGTTGGCCTTTTTCTCCCAGTCAGGAAAGCTGGGCCATTTCAAGGGTTTCATTGTTTTGGCTGCGGAGCGAGAGGTTGCGAGTTCGAATCCCCCACTGTGCTTTCCGGGAGAAGAGGCAGCCTGGGTGGCCTTGGGCCAGCTGCCCAGTCCCAAAGTACCCCAGAAGAAGGGAAAGATAAACCACTTCTGAGCTGGCTGGCTAGATCAGTGAATTAGATATCTAGCTACAGATCCTACAGGTTGGGAGTTCAATCCCGCATGGTGCCTCCTGGGAGAAGAGCCAGCCTGGGTAGCCTTGGGCAAGCTGCACCGTCCCATTAGGGCACCCCAAGAAGAAGGGAAAGATAAACCACTTCTGAGCTGGCTGGCTAGATCAATGATTTAGATATCAAGCTGCAGATCCTACAGGTTGGAAGTTCAATCCCCCATGGTGCCTCCTGGGAGATGAGCCAGCCTGGGTGGCCTTGGGTAAGCTTGCACAGTTAGCCCCAGGGCATCCCCAGAAGGCAGAGAAGAGGAAATGGAAAACCCATAAACTGTATCTGACTGGAGGACAGATGTTAATTGTTGAGAAGAGGACCGCACTGCCACACCCACACCCACACCCACCCAGTTGGACTGCTGATAAGACGCTCCCAGCAGCCTTTATTTGGGGCTGGGTCCTTGGGATAAATCAGGAAACAGGCCTTTATGTGAACATTTAAAAACGACGGAATCAGAGTGGATGGAGAGCTGCACACCCTCAACAAGGTCGTCCTGTTTCCCCGTTTCTAGAACTCGTTCTTCCAGTAACGGAGCTGTTTGCTTATAAGGTGCGGGTGGTGGGGGGTTGGAATTAACGATTAAATGCAGGTCGAAGGCCACGAGAAGGTAGTTCAGAAATCAGGGCAGAGGATTGAGAACGCCAGGCGGGCCTCCTTGGAGCTGCTTCTGGGGAAACTCCGAGCATGGAGATGGATCAAGGGTCCTCCATCCTCTCCTTTGCTCAGAGGGTGGCCAACCTCGCAAGGTCGCGATGGTGATGAGCTCAGAAATACCCAGTGAAAGAGGGACGGATCCCGTTGTCAAAGGGGGTGCCAGAAGATGATACCGGCCACCGGGACAGCCTCTTCGTGGAAAGCCCCACCTTCCCCCTTTGCCTCAGGAAGCAAAATGCTTTGGGCAGGCTGGTCACCAGGAAAGGAGGCACCAAGCCAGAGGCCGGACAGCACAGCCCTCCCAGACTGCACATCCCAGCATTCCCCCCCCCCAAAAAAAAGCTCCAAGATTGGAATTGTAATCCAACCCCCTCCGGGAAGCCCACGATGTAGGAATCGGGTGTTGCCCTTTGTTTTCACGTATTCAGGCCCTGGATTGATTCTCCAAGGTCCTCAGCACCCCTGAGCCCAGATTCCTAGATTTTTCTCTGCCACCTAACTTGGGAGAAAAAAAATCAGTTTTATTCTTCTGTGATTTCACAGCAAGCTTTGAGAATCTTTTGCTTTCTCTGTGGCGCCTTTGTCTCTTCCGCTGCTTGTTCCAACGGCCAATCATCTCCCCCACCCCACCCACAAAGAAAGCTTTGATTTCCCGGTTGGCAAACAAGGATGTTCACACATCTCCATTTGCATACCGTTGACCCGTTATCTACGGCGACCCGTAAAACACAAGCAAAGGAAAACATTCCTTTTCTGATTAGCAGCTTCTTCCTGGTCCACCCTTAAGGGACTTCCTGGGGCGTCTGGGTCTCCAAAATGAAGAAGGGTTTTTTACAAAGCCAAGGTGGGTTTTTGTTTTGAACTCCGACTCCCAGAATCCCCAACCAGCCTGATGTCAGGCTTTGTAATGAGCCCACGTTCTAAGCTTCACGTTCCTGCCTGCCAAAAAGCGGCAAAATCATTCTTAATTCTCAGTGCCCATGATCCGGGAAACCAAGCGGGGAGACCCAGGCGGCATCATGGATTATTTTAAGATGGCCATAAGGTGACCTAGAGCCGTGCATCGTCTCTGTTCATTGCCATCAAAAAATGCAACCCAAGTGGGCCATTTCCCGCTTCACGGGTGTAATTGGACTGTAATTCCAATCAGCCTAGGGCACCGGCAACGAATCATGGGAGTTGTAATCCTGTGATCATAAGGTCACAGGGGCTCACCCCCAAACCACTCAGCCTCGGCCACGGGTCCATTGGATGTAAGCTACCTTAACTGGGCACCTTTTAATCACATTCTTCCTCGGCGCGGGAATTATTGCCAACTTGTTCTTCATCTCTCGCTGCCTTCATCAGGACTAGGAACTTGCAGAGGATTGAGGGTGGAAAAACGAATTGATGACAGAGAAGCGGGATTCTGTGCCATATTTTATTATATTTATTGCACCTCTTCCGGGTTGTCAAGAGAACCTGCAACAGCGTTGAACTTCAAAAGCAGGAAAGAGACGCAAACTTCAGCTTTAGACCGAAGTGTTTTGTTAACCGAGAGGAAAAATGATTGCAGGTTGGTTGAGAACTAGTGTTTTAGAGATCCAAGCTTATTTGGAGATGAGTCCATTAAATACAAGTACAAAATATTTTTAAAAAACAAAAACACACACACAAACACACACACATATACATTCAGGAATGCTGATCGCTGCCCATCCTTCAGACCACTCCTGGGTGAATAATACTGTTTAAAATGGCTGTCAGCCTGGCTGCGGGAGGACCCCTCGCCACCTCCTCCCCGGGGGCCCCCTCCGGAGCCAGGATTTGGAGAGGCGCCCAGAGCGCCGCTGGGCAGCCCGCAGATTCTCCGCCATCACTTGGTAGTAGTTCAAGATCGCTTGGTCCCTGCAAGGAGGAGAGGTAGTAGGGCTCAACAAGAGCGACGCCTGAGGCCAGGGCGGAGGATAACACGGCCCATGCTGCCCCAGACCACCGGAGATGGTCCCCTGCCCTAAAAAAAAACCTACCACCTGCCTTTTTTAAGGAAGAGAAAAGCATGCAAAGACAGATCCTACCCACAAGAAAAAACTTTCCCCCACAAGGGGAAGTCCTAGCAGCCATGCTGCTCAACCTTGGGTTGCCAGAGATGTTCTCGGACTACAACTCCCCGAAATCTTGGCCACCACAGGTAGTGGGGAAGGCTGATGGGCATTGTAGTCCAAGAATATCCGTGGGGGGGGCGCATGGCTGGAAACCACCCCTGTAGCGGAGAGGCAAACAGAATGAAACATAAAAAAATTCAGTGTTAGGAAATGCTGGAATTTCTTCCTCTTTTTTTTTTGTACAACAGCTCCCACCAGCCTCCTAGCTGAGGGGACCATGGGCATGGTAGTCCAAAGGAGAAGCAGTTCTCATTTCCGGATTCACCCTATGGTTAATGGGTCAATTTTACAAGATGTTGGGACTGCTTCTTTTTTTTTCTTTTTTTCTTTTTTGCTTGGGGGACCGTGGCCAGCTACAACTTCCATCCTCCTCCAAGATGGGGGATAATGGGAGTTGTAGTTTTAAAAGGATGCCTCCCCCCCCAACTGCTGAGAGGATTCTGGGACTTGCGGTCCATCACGCCTCCAGCATGAACCCAAACACGCTGGTGGATTTGAAGATGCTTTAATGAGAGGCAGCGTGGCTGTCAATTTGGGAGGCTCTTGCACTTTTGAGGCCCGTATTTTCATGGCTCCCAACGGCATCCATGTAGCAGAGCAGCTTAGGAAGGGAGAACCATAATCCGAAACAAGAGGATGCATACACACACATTTTGGCTCATGCTTCGCCGTCTCTGTTAGTCACTGGGAGGGCAGAGAGATTAGTACAGTTCCTGGAAAAGTTACATTTGCGGACGGGACCTCCTCAAACCCCTTCAGCAAGCAGCCCCGGAGAATTCTGGGAGATGGGAGTCCAAAGCAGTAACTTGGTTCAGTTTTTGTTTTTGTCTTTCGGTTAACAAATAAGAATGGGACATTCGGAACTTTAAAAAATGTGGGTGTTTTCTCTCTGAACAGGAAGCTGGGCCGGAGATAAACCCCGACACCCCCCCGGTTGCCTTTTTGGCTAAGGCCTTTCGCCCGAGCGAGCCACATTCCAGAAACTTCCCAGCAAGCCCTGGGGCCAGAAACAGGGCGCTGGGGCGGCACCTACTGAAGCCTCCAAACATCCCGGGCGAGCCGCATTTAGGGGTCTACCTGCCAAGAAAGGACTCAGGGAGTTATGGGATTTGTAGTCCAAGAAATCCTCTCCCCCCCCCCCCGCCCCCAAATCCCCTCCCTGTACGTTAGCCACACCAGAATTATTTTTTGGAGGGAGAGCAAAGGGACGTGAGGTGTGTAAATAAATAACACCTCCTTATTTTGGAGGCATGAAGCAACGTGGAGACGCAAGAAGATCCAGAAGGTTTAGGGTACACAGAGGTCCCATCTCAGCAGGATGCGGGGGCTGATGGGTGAGGGTAGCAACGTGATTTGCAGCTGCCACTAGAACAGAAAACTGAGGTTAAGGGTTCCAAGAGGTTTAATTTTTCCATGCACACGCTCTGTGTTAAGCCAAGATCGGTCTGCCTGGCTTGCTTTTAAATCCATGCAAGTGTGTGTGTGTGTGTGTGTTAAGAGTATTCCAAGCAGTTAAAACGAAAAGCAAACAATTTTTACCTGGGCGGTGTTTGTTTGTTTTTAAAATATCTTCAGTTAGAAATGAGCGAAACGGTCATGTCACTAAGTAAACGGGGAAAAAAATATCGGGAACAGAGGCTTTACAAGGCGAAACGGTTTAACACAACTTACACCCGACGAAAAGGACCACCAATTTACGGAGCGTCGCTTGTTGAGCCCAGACGGGGTCTCAGCTCACACAACCAGTGGGGGCCAAAAAGCTGCCAAGGATAACTGTAGCCCTCCTAGCCCGGAGTACCTGGGACCAGAGTACCTGTCAGAGCGTATCTCTCAGAGGTCAACCGGGACCAGGCCCACGAGGATGGGGCAGGCGCGCTCGCTTAGGGTGGCCACACCCAGGGAGGCGCAGAAATCGCTCACGCGTAACCGTGCCTTCTCTGTGGTGGGCCCTACGCTGTGGAATCATCTCCCTAGTGAGCTGCGCCTTGCTCAGTCCCTGCCCACCTTTAAAAAAGCCTTGAAAACACATACAGTATCTTCAAGGAGGAATTTGGCAACCTTTCTATTTAATTTCTTTTTTCCCCCCGTTGCCGCCCATGGCATCCTCTGTGGAGGGTACTGTACCCCCCTATTTCTGGTAGTTGCCTTTGATCTCCATGTTTCTTTCCTGTCTGTCTGTTTTTAAAGTGTACACCGCCCAGAGTTCCGTTCCAGAAGATGGGGCGGTATATAAATGTATAAATGTATAAATAAATAAATAAATAAATAAAGGCTACCCATGGGCTCCTCAAGATGCCACTAACCTCTCGCATTTCTGCTCAGGAAGAACTCAATTACTGCAATCAGGCCAGCCTTCCTGATGGAAGCAAGAGAAGCCTCGTGTTCTGTAATAATTGTTTTTTATTTACTGCCGTTGTTAACCATCCCAGAGTTCCTTTGGGAAGACGGGCGGTATAAAAATATATATAATAAAATAAAATAAAAAATAATGCAGGGCTAGCAGCCCAGAAAAGTCCAGGGGCCAGTCTTTTCTCAACCCACTCTGGGTCCCACACTGATTGGAAACATGACCCTGCCACGCAAACTAAAAAGGACAGAGAACACGGCCAAAATTTATGCCAGGGTTTGATTTAAAAACAAAAGCACGGGCATGTTGCCCGCTTGAAAAGCTTTCGAGAAGGAATGCTTCTGGAATTTCAAGAGTGAAATATACAGTAGGACCCCAGTATCCACTGGGGATTGGTTCCAGGCCTTCCCGTGGATAATGAAAACCGTGGATAAGAGAGAACACAAAAACCCCAAAACTTGTTTTGCGGCAGTAGCTTGCTTTATAGCTGCTGTTTGTGACAGTAGCTTGCTTTGTGGCTGCTGAATTATTTATTTAATCTTTCCCCCTGCCAACCAAGGATAACTGAATCAGTGCATAACGAATCAGTGGATACGGGGGTCCTACTGTATATATATATATATATATATATATATATATATATTGCTTCGAGCAATTGTGCTTGTAAGTAAATAAAATCCTAGCAGCTTCTACACAATCCTAGCCTTCCCAGGAGGGTTGGGGGAAGGAAACGTCGCCTCGTGACCCTTGCGTGTGGATGCTTTGGGCAGGATCCCTTCCTGGAGGCTCCCGCAAGAGGGAGAGGAGCCCGGAGAAAGGGAAGGAGGGCGTCTCTCGAACTCACCTCTCTTCCTGGACAATGATGTCGTTGAAAACGCGGGAGAGACGCTTCAGCTGGCGGATGCCGGTTGAGACGAGCTCCAGATCACGCTCAAAGTGCCTGGAAGGAGGAAAAAAAGAGAGAAAAATCAGGCTACAGAACCAGGGTAGAAAAACACCCGGAGACTAAAATCCACATCGATCCTAAACTGTCCCTTATCTTTCCCATTTATACTCCAATTTCACTCCAAGAGGTTCCATGTTTCTCGCTGCCTTTTTCCTCCCCAGGACGACCCTGCAAGGTAGAAATCAGGCCAAGGCTACACTGAGCACGGCATGGCTTGGCAGGAACTCAATGGAACAGGAGGCCTGGTGTGCTCTAACCACTATGCCATACCACTTTCCGCCCATCAACACCAGGAAGGCCTACATTTTTCACATGCTTGCACTGCTGCCCTATCCGTGTGCACCTGATTCAATCTAAAAGGAGAGAGAGAGAGAGAGAGAGAGAGAAGAGATGGATGGATGGGGGACCCCCTTTTCTCACCGCTGATCAGACATACAGAGGAGCCCCCGCACCCCCACCCCACTTGCCTTCTGGGATTGGCAGAAAGCGGGGAACTGTACGGGCTTCGCAAGGCTGCAGCTCTCACTGATCTCCGGAGAGGAAAGGCGCCATTTTTAAGCTGTCCGGAGCCCGGTTGATCGGGGCTGCCCTTTCCCAACGGGGACACGATCCGAGTGCTGGAGGTTGGGGTGGAGGCCCCAGCAAGCCTGCTGCTCCTCCGGCGGGGGGTCCGGGGAGGTGAGCGTCTGTTCCTGGACGATCCCCGTGTGCGCTGCCCAGGGATGTGGGCGAGGGAGGCCACCAAAAGGCGGGCCGGGGCCTGGCAGCTGCCTTGGACTCTCTGAAATGCAGAAGACATCCGTGTTAAGACTGGTACCTTATTTATCTATGGCTGCATTTCTGTCTTGCGAGACCACGAAGATGCTCAAGGCTGTACATGCGGCTTTTAAAATTATTATTATTCCACCTGCTTTACAACAACCCTGTGAGGTAGAACAGTCAGAGAGAAAGAGGTCACCAGCTTAATTTTTTTTAGAAAAAGCATAAAATGCCACCAGGATCTAACCTCACTCCCAGCAATTAAAATAAGGCATTTTCAATCAAGTACAGTATATTGATTTTCAAACGCTAAAATCAATAGTTTATAAGACAAGTTTAAACCTCACTTGACAGACATGAAAATTAAACCCAAAATTCCAAGTAGAAAGATACTTCTGTGTCAGCTTTCTGCCCGTAAAAAGGCCGAGTCTTCTTACAGGTAAGAAGCCAGTGCATTTTAAAGGATGCTGGAGGCCTGCTTAGTCAAGATGCAAAATCGGCCAGTGGCTAAACCCACGTTCCCTTTTGTGGCTTCCCTAGGGGTCGATACCTGCGACACTGTCCCAAAGGCATTCCTGGCCCTTTGCGCGAAGGCCCGGAGGTTCTGCTTCTTCTCCTTGGCTTCCAAGCTCTCCCAGGTTGGGTTTTCATCCAGATTCATCTCAACTTCTTTTAATGGCATACGTTTCCTCAGGGACCTCCCCACGGCGTTCAGGTCAAGGGAGGTCTTCTTTTTGAATTGATCCGGTACCGGGCTCGCCTCCAAGTCCGAGAGGATCTGGTGGCGCCGCCAGCCGGCGGTGGATCCCAAGCTGTGGAACGTGGAGGCCATCGCTTCCAGCTGCAGGGCGTTCTCGGCAATACTCCGGCTCAAGTTTCTAGTCCATAAGATCACAAAATAGCATGGGTGGGGGAGAGGAGAGGAGAACAATGTAACCAAATCTGCCCCTGGTCCCAAGAAATGCAATGGAGAAAGAGATGGAGATGCATTGGCTTAATCTGAATTTTGACGCACCCGTCTGTTTATCCATCTGCCTGCTCTTCTTTCTTTTTAATGCATTTTCCAAACATGATAATTTTAATACTTTTATAAATGCTTTTTAAGAAACCAGAAGAGCAAAATGTTAATTTTAAAAAATACAAAAATATAACATTTCTATATTTTTAAATATTTATCTCTCTTTTAAAAATCCCACTCCTCCTCTGCCAAAAAATAAAAAAAATTATTGGGGCAGCTTTCCTATACAAGTTTAAAGGCTTTTAACAAAGCTGGGTGATTTGTCTGTCTTATTTGGAGGCACCCAAGTAAATAAACAAGGGAAAACATGAACATTGCACCCAAATAAACACATTCAGGGTTTGACCCAAAGAAATGAGCGCTCAGCTGAAGTACCGGGAAAATGCAGAGTTTTTAAATGTTACTTTCTTGGTACTACAATCTTCCAGAATCCCCAGCCAGGACGCTGAGAGTTGTAGTCCAAAATATGCACACACAGCTCAACTACACGTGAGAGGCCGGGACAGCTGATTTAGATCGTATCCAACTACAACTCCCATGGGGCGCCGGCTGGGGGATTTTGGGGGTTGCAGTGGAGGAACAAAGCTGCAACCGCTGGGCGTTTTGCTCGGTCGGCTTCGTTTAAAAAAACAAAACCAAGACCAGCGCATCCTCCCCGGTTCCTCCGGCTGTGATGGCTCCCAGCTCCCATAATCCCCAGCCAGCAGGCCATGGGAGTTGTAGTCCATCTTTGCGGGTTGGAAGGACGGGGGGGGGGAGGAAAGAAAAGAACATTTGCAAAAATCCGGGCAAAGCTTCCAAATTGTTCCACTAATTAAGGGAGGGTCCTTAGTAAAGGGAGGGAGGGGGCTTTGGGGGCCATCTATAGTTAAGCGGTGCGTGCATTTTTTGGACTACAACTCCCAGCATCCTGGCTGGGGGTGGGGGATTCTGGAAGATGTCGCCCTTTTTTTCCAGCTGCAAGGGCAGCCTTCTGCCCCGTTCAATTTGCTAATTACTGCTTTGATTAGGGTTCCACCACCCACCCTCCCCGCCCCAAGAAAACTCACCTTTCTTTGGGCGGCCGCCGCCTGGATCGCTGGGCTCCCCTCCTGCTTTCCCCCCAATTTCAAATTAAGCCCCGCCCCTCCATCGCCTTCTCCGGATTGGCTGGCCCTCTCCCCGCCCCTTCCTCGCCCTTCTCTCGATTGGCTGCCGGTCGCCACGCCGCGCCACGCCCACCGCCGCTCTGATGGCACGGCGGGATTCCAAAAGGATTTGGGGGGGGCGGAGGCGCTCTGCGCATGCTCAGAGGTGCTCTCGCCTTCACTTTAAGAAGCACGGGGACCCGTGGGTAGCATGGTGCTTGCAAAGGGAGGGCGGGGTGGCATTCTGCACATGCTCAGGAGGCCTTTTGTTCCATACACCCTAGGGGCGGAGGAGTCCTTTATTTAGATTTTGTTTTGTGGGTCCTGGTTGCAATCTGCTTTGTTGCATATTATAAGCGTATCAAGAAACGTAAACATCTCACATTATTTATAAACAAGAATACTGTAGCTTCTCATAGGAGAAATGTTTTGTTTGTTTCCTTCTAAAATCTTTGGCCTGCTGTTCATCAATGTTGATTTAATTTAATATTTATTAATGTAAAATTTTATTTTTGCAGAATAAACCGGAGCATGTTTTTATTTAAATTGTCATTTTTAACGAAATACAACTGGAACATGTTTTCAGAAGAAGAAAAAAATAATATAAAGGGATGCCATTTCTGATGAACGAGGTTATACAGTAATGAAATGTAAGCAAGCTGGTCCTCGAAACAGCAGGGGGCTTAGGAGTGACGTGATGGCCAATCAATATATATATGAATGGAGAGAGATCTGGTTTGCACACCTGCCTGCACCCCCTCCAGAGCCTTAAAATGATGTTTGAAATCCTCGAGAGGCAGTGTGGTAGAGTGGTTAGGGCTGGACCAGGAAACCGGAAGACTTACATGGCCGTACGGCCGGGGATATTTCACCCAGACCAACACTGCAGGGCTGTTGCACAGACAAGGAGACAGCCAAGCTTGCTACCTTGAGGTGACTGGAGGAAAATGCAAAGGGAAATGTAATTATGGAGAACATGAGTGCTCTCCTATCGCCAGTCAAACATCCCCATTTCTTCCTGTCTCTCCTCCTAAGATTTGGTTTCCAGCAAGTTTTTGGAGCGAGTTTGCCATCATCCTTCTTGAAGGGGGGTGGTCCAGAGCCAGGGCTCCAAACGAGACCTAATCAGTGCTGAAGAAAGTACCTTGCAGGATATGAAGCTTATACGCTTGCAAATGCCACCTGAAACAGGAATGCCCCCCACACTTTTTTTTTCCGTGCACATCCAGACCCTAAGAATGAGAGTCCATCCCAACCTCTGGCAGCCCCCAAGGCAAACGGGTTGGAAAGCACCTCTCTGCCCTATAATAAGCAGGTTCGTAAGAATCCCTTTTAAACGGCAAACAGTACCCCTTGGTGGAATCTCCTCCAAATGAGGAGATTTTGCAGGGCACCTGCGGATACAAGGGTCCTTTCAGGAGACCAGCAGCCACCTTATCTTACTTTCTGACACTGTCAAAAGCCAATAATAATAATAAAAGATTCTGGTCCTGAAAAAAAAAAAAAACCCAAGTGCTGGCACTGACCTCAGAGGAGAGGAGGAGGCTCCTGACACCTAAACGGCACTGCTGTAGTTCCCGCTTGTAAACCCTTCTGGCTCCGAGCCATTAAGTTACCTCCGTGGGTGATAAGAGCCGTATAAATGCCAACCTCTGATGCCCCAAGAAAAAAGATCATAACCTGAAAGGGTCATTCACGCAATTTTATGCCGGCCAAGCCCGCTCTGATCATTGCAAGGAGGGCGCCTGTGTTTACTCACCCTTAACCCTAGAGATAGTTCACTGCCATTTGCTTTTCAACCATAAACACCAGATGAGAGGGGACCCCCGATTTCAGGAAAGAGTCAATGTGTGAGAATCCGACCCATAAAAATATATATGACAGGCACCTGCTCCACCGGAATAATCTAGGCTAGGTTTTTATGAGGTTAACATTTCCTCCAAGTGTGGTGAGAGACGGCTTTTTATCTTCTTTATTCTGTTTAAAATGTTTCCACCTCACCTTTCTCCTCAAAAAGGACCCAAGGCGGTGTCTGTCGTTAAGGGCAATACTTCAAGCTAACACAACAGCAAGTAGACAAATACTTTTAAAAAAAAGATCAAATACTAGACTAAAACATAAAAGCAACACCCAAACCTGTTCAAAGAAGGCAGGCACAACCACTCATTTAATGGGGGGAAAAACACCACTCAAGCAGTCAGGGAAAGACCGCCTGCAGAGAAGTGTCTTTTGCCTGTGTGTAGAAGGAGAGTTTTAGGAGCCTTGTGGAGCAGTGGTTAAATGCCTGTCCAGCAGCTAACACTGCGCTCAGGACCGGGGGTTCAATCTCCGGTAGCAGGTTCAAGGTTCACTCAGCCTTCCATCCTTCTGAGGTCGGTAAAATGAGTATCCAGCTTGCTGGGCGGGAAGGAGGGGCAATGTGTAGCCTGCATACTGTAATTAAAAACTGTAAAGCTGACTATAAGATGGAGGACTCGCACTAGCTGTATTCCGACGGATGAAGCTGTTTGGATGAGCCGCGAAACGTTTCTCTCTCTCAAGAAAAAGAAATCCAGTAGCTATGACTCAACCTCCAGATGCCTGCAGAGAAATGTCTTTGCCTGTGTGCAGAAGGAGAGCAAACGGCAGTTTTTCTATACAGTCACCCCACCGCCATTTCATGGTTCAGGTACTGCAGTCTGGCTATATCGCGGGATCATAGTACCTGCACCTCGGAGCCGCGCGGAGGGGCGACGGGGAGCGATTGGGTCACTCGCCACCGCCTCCCTGGGCCCCTCCGAAAGGCCTCAGAGCTGTGCAGAGGGGCGGCGGGGAGTGATCGGGTCGCTGCTTACCGCCCCCCCCCCGGCCCCTCCGAGAATTCTCGGGCGGCGGCGGGAGGTCAGTTCCCGCAACACCGCCTGTACGTGCCGCGCCAAGACTTCTTGAACAGGAGCGCAATTCCCCCCCCCGCCCGCCACCCGCTTCCGCATATTGCAGATTTTCATGCATCGCGGGTGGGGTGGGTCCCTAACCCCCACGATCGGCCGGGGGGGGGGGGTTACTGCAGCATTATTTCTTATAGCCAGAAGCTGATGACGCTGCCCAGCCTGTGGCTTCTTTTACGGGGTCCGCCCATCTTGCGTTTGGCCTGCCACTCATCCTGCTCCCTCCCACTTTGCCCAGCATGACTGTAGAGGTGGGCTTAGAAGTCCCGTCAACTGGAAAGATGGGAGTTGTTGTCCCGCCGTCAGAAAGTGCCACAAACGTTCCCCTCCCTAAAGGACATGGCGGCACGAGTTTAGGATTGGAAACTCTTTCCTGTTTCCCATCTGAGAGGAGCTGGGGGTTTCC
>JAHTLZ010000038.1:4406109-4417864 GCA_023846285.1 Phrynocephalus versicolor | reverse complement strand
TAGTACTTGGATGGGAGACCACCAGGGAATACCAGGTGCTGGAGGCGCCTGGAGTAGGAACTGGCAAGCCACGCCAGTATTCCTGCCAAGAAAACTCCATGGACATGGGGTCACGGAGAGTCGGCCACGACAGTAACGACACAACACAAACACACAAGATGGTTAGCATCCAGGGAGCAGAGGCGTTCCTGGTTTTGCGCTGAGGGCCAAAGGAAGTTACGCCGTCAGCATTTTATTCTGTACTGATTTCAGGAGGGCTTTAATGCCGTTCCTTTTATTTTCTTCTTGGGTTTCGCTTCTGCAGCACCACAAGGATTGAGCTTTCTTTTACTCTCACAAAACCCACCGTCTTCACAAATGCTACCAAGTGGAGAGAGATTTTTCCGCCCAGAGAAGACTTGTAGCTAGATGGTGCGGGATACAAACCCAATAAATAAATAAATAAATAACCACCTGTCCACCTAAGCTGCCTTCTCTCCTTTCCAGGGAGAAAAACATTTAAATAAAAATATTAAGAAGTACAAACAATCAGCTTGTCCATTGGAAAGATCAAAGCGACCCTCTTAAAAAGATCCAGATAATTAGACAACTGTGGTAGACCAGACCAGGTTCAAGCAAAAAAACCCAAAAAAACCAGTGACACCATGCCCTTGGGAAACTCCAGAAAATGAAGCTTTTATTAATTGGCCCAAGATAAAGCTTTAAGATGGATTTTAAAGCCCCGTGGCACCAAACTGGGTTCCTCCACACGGTTCGGAGTGAACCCCACCCCACCCACCAATAATCTCTTCCCACTGGCCACGCTTTCTGGGCGTCGAAGCCTGAAAAATGTGGCAGGCGACGGTTTCTGCACCTCTGAATCAGGGAGTAAAACAGGCATGTCCAAACTTCGCCCCCCCCTGATGTTTTGGACCACAACTCCCAGAATTCTAAGCTTAGATTGCCAATGGCAAAGGACTGTGGGAGTTGCTGTCCAAAACATCTGGAGGGCCAAAGTTTGGACATGCCTGGAGTAAAAAGACCGTACGGACCGACAGATGGGAAGATACAGAGAGGGCTGCAGGAAAGGTGGAATGTCACTTAGTTATCGTGACCCTTCCAAACGGAGGCAAACCCACCGTCCCCTTCTGGGGGAAAGCACAAAATTACCAGCGTCTTCTCTGATGGGTTTCAAGAACCTATCAAACAAAATAAAATCAGGGCGAGAGGAGTTTTCTAAATTTGCATTACAATTATCAAAGACGATTTGTTTTCCCCCTGTGTGTTCCTCCCCACCTGCTCCCCGACGCCTCGTATAAAAACTGAAACCTCCTCGAAGCTACCTAGAACGTGGCTCAAGGAAGGTCCGTTTTAAAAGCCGTCAGCATCCAGAGATGTCCTTGCTTTTGTTCCTGCGTTGAAATCGGGTCTCCGTCGGGTCGAAGCCTCGCTCATCGGCCCCAAAGACGGCCCACGGCGGGGTGGGGGCCGTGTAATCGGCCGAGGTGAACCTCAGGGCCCCGTTGCTCTCTTCGTAGCGGTGGGCCAGATGCTGGAAGCGAGGGTAGTCGATCCAGGTGTGCCACGCCCCATGGATCTTGAACTTGGGGGGGGGAGGAGAGAGAGAGAGAAAAGGAAATAAGGTACAGGAAACACCCCGGCAGCAAAATTACATTGAGAACAGGAGAACGCGAAGGGGAAAACAGCACAGGAAGAGGAAGAAGGAAGGAGTTTTCATTGTTTTAGTTTTTAATCAATATCATTGTTGACTGCACTGACAAGGTTGCAAGGAAGGGGTACTGTTTGGGGTGTTCTGGAAATCATCTTGCATTTTTATTAAGGCTTAGATCCTTGACTGAGAAAACTCATAAGAGCATAAGAAGAGTCCTGCTGGATCAGGCCAAAGGCCCATCTAGTCCAGCTTCCTGTATCTCACAGTGGCCCCACCAGATGCCTCTGGGAGTGCATGAGACTAGATATCTGTCTCCTGATACCACTCCCCTGCATCTGGCCCTTGAAGTACCCTGGTTGTAAGCCTGGAGATTACACCTCTCCATCATGGTTTGTAACCTGGGATGGACTTTACCTCTGGGAATCTGTCTAATCCCCTTTGGAAGGCATCCATGTCAGATGCCGCCACCACCTCCTGCGGCAGGGAGTTCCACAGACTAACAATGCGCTGGGTGAAAAAATATTTTCTTTTTTCTGTTCTTACTTTCCCAGCCCTCCATTTGAGTGTACGTCCCCTAGTTCTGGTATTTTGTGTGAGAGAGAAGAGCTTCCCTCTATCCACTTGACTCATGCCCTGCATTATTTTGTACGTCTCAATCATATCCCCCCAAGCGCCTTTTTTCCAGACTAAAGAGCCCCAAGCTCATGTCCCATGCTTTGATAGAGGGAGTGAAACTGGGCCGTCAGGCAGGCAGCATCTAAGATTTAAACTAAGGAACTGAAGCCGTATTGTTCAGGAAAATCCTGATACCAAGTGTGGAACTCAAAAGTTTGGGCAAGGTATCTTGGCTTCCTGGTGGATCAAAGTGTTTACACTGTGCCGAGGGAAATTCTGTCAATATTTAAGGAGATGTAGCACCTTAAGAATGTGAAGTTACTGTGAATAGTTCATATTTAGCTGGTCTACACAGGTTTTTCTTTGTTTAACTAGCAGCAACATGGTGCTGTGGGTTGCACCTTTATACCCTCATGTAAATTATCGAAATGAGAAGGGCCAGAGTGACCTCGCTGCCAGATGGGCGGTATAAAAATCCAATAAATAAATAAAATAAATAAATTTGTTTTTTGTTTTTTTAAAGGAGAGCAAACCAAACCAGCAACTCAATAGCTCCAAGGGTATGAGACCTCTTTCAAATTATTTATTCAATTTATTTCAATTTATTTATTCAATTTTAGGGGGTGCCTTTCATCTCAGAGAAGCACTTAGGGCTTGCCTTTGAAAGACACAAGGCTGGAAGTTCTTCCCTTGAAGAATCAAAGTTTTAGCAGAGAGCTAAAAATGGCATTTCAATATTTTAGAATGAATTGTAAAGCTTACAAAAAAGGCCAAATATCTTGGAGGTAGAGAGACATCATGATTTGGGGGCTACCTCTAATAACATATCAATTGATCCAGCACTGATCCCTTTCAAACCAGCTAACTATTTCTTTGCTCATTTAACAAAGAACCAACACAGAGCTTTTCCACTTGCTCGGATGAATGCTCTGCCATCAGCAATACAAGAGGGAAAATTCGAAAAGATTCCCTATTCTCATTGTAAGTGCCTCTGCAGGACAGATAGAACTGAAACATTGGCACATGTACTCCTGCACTGCCCCTTATATGATGAAATTAGGGAAAAAACTTATTGCTCCTTATTTAAAGCAATTCCCTGGACGGCCAGAGGTATTTTATACCCACCTCCTGTTGTCAGGGCAAAATATATACACGGTAGAATGTTCTAATTCAAGCATGCTGTCTAATGTAGCTAAATGTTGTGCGGCAGCAATTATAATTTGTGCTCAGAAGGTTTCAACAATTGCTCAAGCTGGCTCAGTTTGTATATTTCCCCTCCCTTGTTCTGCCTTGTTTTGCTGTAACTGGTACTATTTATATATATATATGTACTCTGGATTTGGTCATTGACTGCAATAAAGTATTCATTCATTCATTCATTCATTCATTCAGTCAGTCAGTCAGTCAGTCAGTCAGTCATTCATTCATTCATTCATTCATTCATTCATTCATTCATTCATTCATTCATTCATTCATTCATTCATTCATGTGTTTCAGAGAAGGCGGCCCAGCAACAAAGAAAGCGCTTAAGGCTTGGAATCCAGCGGGCCAGACTGAGCTCCAGGACTTCAGGTTCCCAACCCCTTGGGCTAAAAAAACGTACAAAGAAAGCTACAATAAAGTGGCAGCAAAGACGCCCACCTTCTTGTGGGCGACCAAGAGGCAGTTGGAGTGCTCGTGTTCGCAGGCGATCTCGTAGTCCGGCAGGAGGCTCACCAATTCCCGGACAAAGTGGGTCACCTCCTCGTGCCACGGGACGTTGGCCATGGTGAGGCTGCTGGCCGCGCTCTCCCCGCAGTACGTCACGCCCTGGAGAAGGAAAAGGCAGAGGCGCGCTCAGTGCCAAGACTGGAGACATTGGAACGAGGGCTTTGTAGCTTGACCTAAGTAGAGCCATCTTTGATTCTGGCTTCCCAAGAGGCAACAGCCTCTGCGAGTAAAACGGCAACAGCAGACGTCGGCCTGCAGCCCCCCACCCTCTCTCTCCTTGTCTCATGATTCCTTAGTAAAGTGAGCCAAAAGGTGATCTCATTTCTTGTTCTCAACTTCCCAGCAAGTCTGCCAATTAGCGAAGCTGTTTATCACTTTTAGCACCGTCTCTTATCGCTTATGCTAAAAGGCTCACCAATTAGAGTTATTCCTGTATACATAACATGCATTTTCATGTAACTTTCTTGAGGAACGCCTTTCATCACCATATTTAGTTAATTTCTAACTGCGCAACAAAGGGTTGTAATGCTTTATGCTAATTAGTTATGTCAGAGCAATTAATGAAACAAGGCCTCTTTGAAAGAGGCTTGGATCGGCAGGACCGAGAAGTTTCAGTTTTCTGTGTGTGTGTGTGTGTGTGTGTGTGTGTGTGTGTGTGTGTGTGTGTGGGTGTGTGTGTGTGTGTGTGTGTGTGTGTGTGTGTGTGTGTGTGTGTGTGTGTGTGTGTGTGAGAGAGAGAGAGAGAGAGAGAGAGAGAGATCAAAGGCCTTTCTCGATACCTGAGCATCAGAGCTGTTCCTATCTCCAGTTAGCTCTGATTCCGTTACTTCAGCACTCAGCTATCGCTAGCTGTTCAAGATTATTGCAACAGCTCAGGCCCTGGCGACCACCGCCTCCTCCTCCTCCTCCTTGCAGGCATGTCCAAACTTCGCCCCTCCTGATGTTTTGGACCACAACTCCCAGAATTCCAAGCCTGTTTCCATTGGCAAAGGACTGTGGGAGTTGCGGTCCAAAACATCCGGAGGGCCGAAGTCGGTGTTTTACCCAGGATGGAGCTGGTGGGTCTACAACCGCCTCAAAAAGGCTCCGCCCCGCCTCACCTTGACCTCGATGAAGTCCGGCTTGCCCAGGGACACCAGGTCGGAATAAGCTTTCAGTTCGTCCACATTCCAGGCTTTCACCAGCGTGAGCCTGTAGACGGTGCGTTGTTGCTGGTGATACCAAGGAAAGTAGAAATCAAGATGAATCAAACCACACGTTCAGAGGGAAGCCAGAGCACAGGCCGGAATCTTCTTCTCCAGCACCAAGGGCACACTGGCCGGGTTTTTAAAAACCAGCAGCCAAGCTGCCAGTCCTCATGACCACAGAAACAGGACTGGAGCTGTTTTAACCACACTAAGCAGGCGTGCCCATAGGTCACCCCATCCAGCTGCAAAAAAGGACAGAAGGCAAGGAGGCGCCCAGCTTCCATCATTCCCTCTGCAAAGGCAACTCTGCTAGGACTGCCTCTCCCGGAATGGGGTTTCCTAGCTATCAGGCAGGCGAGTAGCAAGCCTTGTCCGTCTCAAAATGTGACCCGTCCTCTTTTTTCCCCTCTGCCCTCCGCACCGCTTTTTCTTTTGGTGCTGCGTCGTTTGCAGACTGCAAGCCTTCAGATAACAGGCTTGCCTTTTCTACAGTCATCTGTAAACTTCCCTTTCTACCTGTAATGCCAAGTAGATAGATTGGTAGGTAGGTAGGTAGGTAGAGAGACAGGCAAACAGACAGACAGACAGGAAGGAAGGAAGGAAGGAAATCAGTCCCTGCCAGCCTTCAAAAAGGCCTTAAAGACCTGGCTTTTTTGTGAGGCATTTGGTGACTGTTAATTTTCCCCCCCTTCATTCAGCCATCCCGCCATTGATTCCTTTTTGCTGTTTTTAATGATGTTTTACTTAATTTGTTATTTTGTCACTGCTTTATTTTGTTGTAACCCTCCCGGAGTTCCTCCGGAAGATGGGCGGTATATAAGCATTAAAATAAATAAATAAATGAAGGAAGGAAGGAAGGAAGGAAGGAAGGAAGGAAGGAAGGACGATAAAAAATTCAAAATAAATAAATATTCCAGGATATTGGAAACTCATCCTGACATGGAGAGGAACTCTTTCCCAGCTAAACTCCTCTCTCCGGGACTACCTGTGCTCCGAGAATCCTTACAGATCTTCATGCCAGCTTGCCAGCCTCGGGCGGTACTGAGAAGGGGTGAGGCTGGGGCCAGTGTACCTTTTCCGACAGGGCCCGAAGGCTGTCTAAGAACCTTGGCCAGAAGTCCTTGAAGAGAGGCCGGTCGATTTTCTTCAGGCTGTCTCTCGTACTGGCATCCACACTGACGTAGAGCTGAGTGACCGGTTCTAGGTCCCTTGTGGGGAAAGGAGCAGAGAACTCCATCAGGACCCACAAAGGAAGAGGCCAGGGACCAGATCGGACCCAAAACTTTGCCAATCCAGCATTCTGTTCTCACGGTGTGTGTGTATTTGTGTGTGTGTGTGCAAAACCAGGTGCCCTAAAGAGAAGCCCAGAAGTAGGACAGGAATGCCACTATACCCTCCATCTCATGCTCCAACAAACTATGGGTGGCCTGAATGTTGAAAGTGGGACACTCTGCCTTTCTAGCAGACAATCTCTGTGAATTTACCTAACCCCTTTTTTCAGGCTGTCCCAAGCTGGCAGCTGCCCCTCTAACCTTGGGGCAGTGAGTTCCACAGTTTCTGCCCGCCCTGCGTGACGCACTTAATTCATCTGTTCGTTGGTTTGCTTCGTGCAGTTTTATCCTCTCTCGCCTCCGGTGAGCTCAGAACAGCTGAAATGTTATTCACATTGTTCTAACAACAACCGCCCTTTGAGGCAAGCCTGCCTGGGTGTACCTGAGGGCCTCCAGGAAGCTCCCCGGCCAAATGGGGAATTCGAACCCAGGACTCAGTTGTGCAATCTCATGACTATACCTCATTTAAAAAAAAAAAATCAGCCCCATGGGTTCTGATAGCTGTTGTGAGTTTTTTTCAGGCTCTTTGACCGTGTTCTGAAAGTTTTAATTCCTGACGTTTCTCCAGTGTCTGTGGCCGGCATCTTCAGAGGCCAAGGAGGTCAGAGAACTAGGAGTTTCTCTCTGTGCTTTGGGATATAGAGCAGTGGTGGCGAACCTTTGGCCCGCCAGATGTTTTGGACCACAACTCCCACGGTCCTTTGTCATTGACAATTCAGGCTTGGAATTCTGGGAGTTGTGGTCCAAGACATCTGGAGTGCCGAGGATTCGCCACCGCTGGTATAGAGTGTGTTCTCTGAATAGGCTGGCCACTGAGTATGGGGGAAACATCCGGAAGAAAAACTTCCAGAACACGGCCAAACAGTCCGGAAAAAACTCACAACAGCTATCAGATCCCAGCCATGCAAGCCTTCGAGAATACCCGTAGGTTCTATCGTTCAGGCCAAAACAATACAAGGTACAAAAGCCGCTCCTTTTTCAGACTTTTGTACATACCTTTGTACTTTTTGTTCTTTTTCAAATGGATTTCCAGAGAGTAACATTGCCACCGCTCTATTGTGTATCCTTCGGGAATCAAAACCATGCAAAAGACGAACCAAACCGTTCTCCTCCAGATCTCACCTAATGGCCTCAGGGAACTGGGCGTTCGTCACCAAGAAGCTTGAAATGTTGCGACGATGGAGCAGCCTCAGGAACTGGTTGATCTGGGGGTACATGATGGGCTCCCCCACCAGAGAGAGGGCACAATGTTTGGCTTCCATGCTTTCCCCAAAACGGTCAGCTCTCACGCCGGGCGCACCTGCAAGAAAGAAGCCGGGAGGATGATCCCATGGACGCCAAATCAAGGGCCCCCAAAACGCACTGGAGTTCCGTGTCAGATCCCACCAAGGAAGAATTGAGTGCCTTCCCTTGAGTGTTGTGTATTAATGCAGTAAGATGTCACTCAATTCCTTGTTCTCAAATAAGACTTATTTGAGGCCGGGAAACCAATAACAATTAGACAGTTGGAAGATAAAACAAAGGGAATAAAAGCTAATTGGCTACAATTAATACAAGTAAGAAATTTGGCAAACCAATTATATCAAAGACACGGACCCATGAGAACACTTACAGGACTCGAACAATACAGTATAGAAAAGGATCGAAATAAAAGAAAGGGTATAACTTCAATCATATATAAACATTTGATTGAAAAAGCATTTGTTAGGGGCATGGGATCTAAAATAGCCTGGGAAACAAATTTAAATATAAGTATATCTGAGAAAGAATGGATGGGAATATGGAACACATATCCTTACAAATCAATATCAACTAAAGCGAAAGAACTGGTGTTAAAAGTAGCTCACAGATGGTATTGGTATCCCACAAAATTACATAAAATTAATCAAGAAATTCCAGACAATTGTTGGAGGAATTGTGGAAGTAAAGACACCAATTATTAAAAAAAAATTCCTTGTTCTCAATACTTAAAGATGTCTTAATTGTATTGGACTGTATATTGTCCCTCATGACTGTAAGCCACCTTGGATCCTTTTCCAAGGAGAAAGGTGGGGTAAAAATACTCTAAAATAAATAAAATAAATAACTCAGAAGTGGATTCTTAGTCTCCCCGCCCCTCTTTTTTTGGAAGAGGGTCTTATGGAAGTGGGCAACCTGCATGGAGCAGTTGTTCTGACTAACAGCCTAATAAGAGATCCAACTCCCTCTCTGCAACCAGGCACTCATCACACTAAGCTGAAAGTCAGAGCATAAATGCAACAAATAATATAATAAAATAAATAAGAGCCCATCCCCTGCTTGAAATTGTCGACTGGAAAGAGATAGGTCATGTCTCTTTCTTTTAAAGGTGTCTGTGCTGAACACCTGCCTTCCTCTTCATTGCTCCAGCACGTTTGGGGAGCTAGCCACTCATCATCCACTCCCTTAAGACTTCTCTTTCAGGTCTGTCCTCAATCAAAATTTCCTACAAACGGTGGTGCATGCAAGAAAGAAGCCAAGAGGATGATTCCATGGATGCCAAATCAAGGGCCCCCAAAACGCACTGGAGTTCCGTGTCAGATCCCACAAAGGAAGAATTGAGTGCCTTCCCGGAGCTGCTGCTGCTGCTGCTGCTGCTGCACAGACTCCTGGTGACAGACTTAGAGATGTCCATCGTATACATTTCTGACAAAGAATTTAATTGCAGACACAGAAGATTTTGTATCTCGCCCCATAGCCATTCGATTCTTCCTTCCTGGAGAGCCTTCAGGACTTTTGCTTACAAGGCTACGGAATGCCCTCCCGAGTGAGACCCGCCTGGCGCCGACGTTGATGACATTTCGGCAACAGGTAAAAACCTTCCTGTTCCAGAAGTGTTTTAACTGATGATTGTGGGTCCTGATGGCAATTTTAGTGTTGTGTTTTAATGTATCGTATTTATATCTTTTTATTGTTTTTATTTTATTGTAATTTTAATGTTTTAATTGTTTGATTATGAGCCACCCGGAGACCTCTGGGGAGTGGGTGGCATACAAGCTATATAAATAAATAAAATAAGTTCATAAATGAATCCTTTTCTTCTTGAAAAGTTACTGAGCAGGCCCAGAATCAGGTAAATAAAAGCCCCAAGTACAAAATACACTTGGGAGTATATATTTTTAAAAACCCATTACAATCTGTAAATCACAGCTGGACAAATGGGATCTGAAATAACACTTTCGTAAATGCAGTGGACCTTGTTTGCAAAAAATGCACAAAGGATTGAACAATTAAAGTATTTCCCCCCATGTATTATATATTTGTCTAAAACTGTTTAAAATTTGAAGGTCGTCTTATTTGAAATTTGAAAAATTTGAAAAATAAAGTTTGAAGGAAGTAAGCCAAGGAGAGAACAGTGCAGTTTTGAAGCTCTAATTTTAGGTTGAAAAAGTGGGGGTTGTCTTATACAAGGGAGTGTTTTATAGAGGGGAAAATACAGCAATTGATCCACAGGTTATGGGCAAGGTTTGTTCTAAGCTGCCCAGTCACGCCCGCCCCTGGTGCCTTCTACGCAAGGGTTTCCCACTGTTTATCTTCCAGCTGCACCCATGGAAGACACCCCCACTCAACGGGGGCAGAAATTAGAAGACACGTTGGTTATGAGATTCTTTCCTTTTGCAGAAAGAACACGACAAGTTCCAATTTGTGAAGCGGCAGCTGGCTAAAAAGCCAATTTCCCTGAATGATGGACTAGGTACTGTATCTTTATATGAATTTACCATACATCGCCTCACAGAGTTTCTGTTTACAGACACTTATAACTTTGTGTTTATCTCTCTCCTTGTGCGATTACATTGACACTATGTTATCAATTGTTAGTGTTAATGTTGCCTTCTAACGCTGTAAGATACCCCTCCATTCCCTGTTTCTCAAACTGACTATGTCTCGTGGCGCAGTGGTTAAAATGCTTGTCCTGCAGGTAAAACTGTGCTCACGACCTGGGGTTCAATCCCCGGTAGCAGGCTCAAGGTTCACTCAGCCTTCCATCCTTCCGAGGTCGGTAAAATGAGTACCCAGCTTGCTGGGGGTGGGGCAATGTGTAGCCTGCACACTGTAATTAAAATTGTAAACCGCCCAGAGACTACTTAAAGTGGTATGGAGCGGTATATAAGCAGAACATTTTAAGTGTAATGGACTGTATATTGTCTCTCCTTACTATAAGCCGCCGTGGGTCCTTTCCCAAGGAGAAAATAAAATAAAATAAAATAAACCCAATGCCACTGTTTCCTTTTTGTCGAGGAAGGCTTCCCCTCTGGGTGTGCCAGGAATGGCCGGCAGTTCGAGGTTCCCAGTACGTACCAGTCCCGATCCAGTTGGGAACTCTTCCGCCTGGCGCCGTCTTACCTTTAAACTGCCTGATCAAGGCCTGGTGGTTCTCCAGAGCCTCCTCCAAGATCCGTTCCGGAGGGTCCATCTTCCATCGCCATTCGGTGCCCACGGGGTTTGTGTGATGCCTGAAAACAGCAGGGCGGCCCCAGACGATTTTAACGGACAGGCGCAGCTGTTCCCCAAGAACACAGCCAACAAGTCAGAGGAGACAAAGTCCCAGGATGCTAAATAAAAAGGTGCTTTATTAAAACAAAAGCCCAACGCGTTTCGGCTTCAGAAGCCTTCTTCAGGGGCTATGCTAAACTGCATTAAAACAAAGGGACAACCAATGAATATCTATTATTCTTATACAGCAATTGTTATAAAATAATTACGCTTCCCGTTGCGTCCCGGATCAGATTCAAGGTCCTGGTTTTAGTTTACAAAACCCTCCATGGCTTGGGCCCACACCTCGGCTCGTCCAATTGGGTCGGCGCGGGCACACTCGCTTCGGGTGCCAACCCCCAGAGAGGCCCGGAAAACCTCCACCAGGAACCGGGCCTTCTCGGTGGCTGGCCCATCTCTGTGGAATCATCTTCCAAGCGAAGTGCGCTCTGCAGAGTCCCTGACGGCCTTTCGCAAAGCTATAAAAACACTGCTGTTTCGCGAGGCCTTTGGTGACTTAGCTTAGTTTTTTTTTCTCTCTCTTTCCGCCATCTGTTTAAGCTTAAGTTTTAAGTTGGTTTAGCTCTATGTTTATGCTGGGGTGCGCATTTTGCTTTTAAATTGTTGTGTAGTGTGCTTTGTTCTGTTTCTTGGCTGAATTGATCGGCCCATTGTTAGCGGCCCAGAGTGCCTACGGGAAGATGGGCGGGATACAAATCTCATAATAAATAAATAAATAAATAAATAAATAAATAAATAAATAAATAAAT
>JAHTLZ010000038.1:4364430-4394882 GCA_023846285.1 Phrynocephalus versicolor | reverse complement strand
CTGAACTGTCAGGGAGGAGGTGGGCCTCTGAGCCTACGCAGAGTGCAACTGAGCTGGACTATAAGGGTGAGGGGCTTACTGAGCCCACACAAAATGTAGGGCAAATGCACCTGAAAAGGCTGAGTGAGGGCAGGGAGTTTCTTAGTAGAATTATGAGTGACAGCCCCCCTCCCTCAGTCCAAGTAGACCTGGTACATCTTAAAGCCCCGAGCCCCACCCCAAAGATCTTCAGGACTGATGCATCGTAAACATGGAGTTTTTCCGACCCTACACGGATTGAAAGATTGGTCTGTCCTGGAGCCCGCTTTTTGAAGGTGGGGTGTTTCTGAGCCTGAACAGAGTGCAGGAAGACTGGTGGTTTTTAAAGCCAAGTTTGTGTGCCCACCCACATGCCCCTTTCGGCGTTTCACTTTTGAAGCAAGGGAGGCCAGAAGTAAAGGGTTGGAATGGGAAATCATGGCCTTTGCCTCTCCAACTTTGGCACTCTTCTTATGTCAGGGTGCAGTTCTCGTTGGGGCCACCGCAGCCTAGGCATACAGCATCAGGAATGCGACCGGCGTCAGGCAGAATTCTACCCAGGGCCGCATGAATGGCCTGTGCAGCTTCAGTCACCCTCTTTTTAAAAAGCTCCTAAACCAAACCCCAGACAAATGAGGAAACATAATAACAAGAACTTCTATGCTTTGAAATTTGATATTGCTGCAGCAAAGGTGCCCCCTTTCTACTCATGAATGGTATAAAAAGTTACATCTCAGTGAGTTACAAAGTAATGCTTCTTTGTTTGCCATGGGTAGATGTTTGTAAAACCTGTGCAGTTCTGCACTCGCAGGGAGCTTGATCCACCCAGCCTCAAGACAGTCTTATACAGTATCTGATTACAGGGTGCAGCCAAAGTAGAGAAAAAGCAGGCAAATTGCCCTTCTTGGCCCTCAGTCTACATGCAATGCTTTTGTCAGCGTTTCCGAATGCGTCTTAATAAGGGCTTCCATTCAATTAGGGAGAAGGACCTTGATGAAGTTCTTCAAACACACACGGTGTTCGTCAATGTCTCCAAAGGACAGGTGGCGAAGAAGGAAGACCTGGTCAAAGCGTTTGGGACGGAGGATCAGACGGAAATCTGCAAACTGGTAGGCTTTCCAGCAGTGTGCAGAATTAGGGTCATGGTTTGTGACATCCAAATTCCTTTGCTTTTTACTTTTAACGCCACACTGACCTCCAGGAGGATGGGGTAACAGGAACTAATCTTTACCTGTCTTTCAGCCGTTTTTGATACAGTTACAACTTTTGAAAGTAATTAGAGATCACAGATGCGTGAAGTGGAAGGGGCCTGTCAGGCTATCAACCCCCTGCTCCAGGCAGGAATTAAGTAACAGTGACTTAAAAGATATTTAAAATAGTCTAGTCAGCCTAAAATAATTGATATCCCTTTTCTGGGTTCTTCCCTGATTGGGTTGGAATAACCATCTGTAGTTCATGCTATGAACATGTCTGTGAAGATTCTCAGTCATCCGGTTGAGTTTATCTGGAAGTTGAGTCATGGCTACTGGACTTCTTTTTTGAGAGATAGAAACGTTTCGCTGCTCATCCAAACAGCTTCATCGGTCTGTTGAAGCTGTTTGGATGAAAAGCGAAATGTTTCTATCTCTCAAAAAAGAAGTCCAGTAGCCATGACTCAACTTCCAGATTCATGCTATGAACTGAACACAAATTGCAGACTGGGTGGAAATTAAGCCTCAAAGTTAAGCCTTTTTTTTCAGAGGATGGGGGTTTGGAGACCCAATTATCCAGTGGAATTCTTTTAACACAGACAAAGCCTTTATGGATAGTCTGCCTGGCAAATGAAGAAGGGTCTTACAAAAGTCCCCCTCCCCCCCCCAAAAAAACATGCTCTTGCTTCCAGATCCTGTCCAAAGGGGAGCTGCAGGTGTCGGATAAAGAGCGCCACTCACAGCTGGAGCAGATGTTCCGCGACATCGCCACCATTGTGGCCGACAAATGTGTCAACCCAGAAACCAAGAGACCCTACACGGTCATCCTCATCGAAAGAGCCATGAAGGATATCCATTATTCAGTGAAGCCTGGGAAGAGCACTAAGCAGCAGGTAAAATGTCTTCCCCCCCCACCCCCCACCCACCCCAGCCCCAGGGCTGCACGACATTAGCTCCATCCTCGCAGTGTGCTCAGGCCCCAGGACTTTATTATTAGTGTGGAATCTGAATACTGGTGGCTGTGCATTTATTCAGAGGGGTTTTAAATAAGCTCCTAATAGCAATGCTCAGCTCATCTAGGGTGATTTAAGGTTTTACCTCCAAATGGCTAATCAAGAATGCTGGGGAAAATGTTTTTGTTTTGTTTTGTTTTTGCAATTCCTCTCTGTTTTTCTGTTGTTGTTTTTTAAGCCTCAAGTTTCTGACGGATAAACTTCTGTGCTGAACATCCCTATAAACATCAACGGCTAAATGTTTATAGGGAAGAGTGTGTTTTATTGGGGGGGGGGGGGGTTCATAAGAACAGCCTTGCTGGAACAGGCCACAGCCCATCCAGTCCAGCATTCTGTCTCACACAGCGGCTCACCATTTGCTTCAGGGAATTCCCAAGCAGATGTCTTCACCTGCTTACGATTCCCTGCAAATGGCACTGAGAGATCTCCCGCCTCTCTCTCCTACCTGGAGTCTGTCCTTAGGCATCCATCATGATAGCCATGGAGACCCTGGTTCTCCATGAACTTGTCCAATCCTTTCTTAAAGCTGTCAAGGTGAGGTACACTTCTGCTAAATGGCCGTCTCCGTTGTGTGGCAGGCGCTGGAGGTCATCAAGCAGCTGAAGGAGACAATGCAGATTGAGCGGGCCCACATGAGGCTGCGCTTTGTCCTGCCCCAGAAGGAAGGCAAGAGGCTGAAAGAGAAGCTGAAGCCACTGATCAAAACCATCGAGAGCGAGGATTTTGACGAGCATCTGGAGATCGTAAGTGGGCCGGTCTCTCTCTTCCCACAAAAGAATGTCCTTTGCCGTCTGGAAAGGGAGGCAGCTGTGAAAGCACCACCACCATCCCCTCCAGAAATGCCCGCCATGTGCATAAGGGGGCTTCCTGGGAAACCCATGTAGCTGCCGTGGTGGGTGAGAGGTCTCCACTGAGCTGCGACGGAGACTTGTGTGCGTCTGCCTAGCCCTCCTTCTCTCGAGCATCGGCGGCGGCTGCCCGTTCCCTCCTAACCTTCACCCGTTAAACAGAGGAGGGCAGTCTAACCTGTCCAAGGGCAGGGGCGCTTCTTTCCTGCCTGTTCAGGCAGAAACATGTGGGCCAGGAGAGCAAAGAGAGGATGGGACAAATCTAAATGGTGCACGAGACGGAGGAAGCGGGAGGCTTTTTTTTTTTTTTCTCCTTTGGTTTCTCCGGGAGATGGACGGACAGGGAGGCTAGGACCCCATTTCCTCATGCCACACAAGGGGCCACGCTGGGCAGTGGCACAGGAGGTGCGGCAAAGGGGGCCTCGGCCAGCATGCAAACATCTGTCAGGGGGCTGTGCGTTGAGAAGGTTGCCAGAACCTCCAGAAGCAGGGGCGCCTCTGAATCATGACAGATACAGGGCAAAGCCCAGCAGACGGCACCGGTTGGGTTTCTCATTGGTACACCGGAAGGCAGGACCGGGGTGGGGGGGCTAGGTAGGACCTTCACACCCACCCACCCCCTTTTCTGTTGCATGGCCGTTGCAGGTGTGCCTGGTGGATCCGGGCTGCTTCCGGGAGATTGACGAGGTGATCCGGTGCGAAACCAAAGGCAAGGGGACCCTGGAGGTGCTCAGCCTGAAAGATGTGGAAGAAGGGGACGAGCGGCTGGAATAGCAGGATCCTGCCCCCACCCCCCAAAAAACCAGACCCTGATTAAAGGCAGGCTGCCTGCAGGGGGACAGAAGTTTGTTTGTTTTCCCAGTTGGGTTTGAAGTGTTCTTTGGGTATTTCCACATACACCTCTTCCAACTCCTTCCTACACACCGCTTTGGCAGGGGAGAGCCCTTGCAGGCATTTGAGCTGGTCCGCCCAGGCCCCCTGCCCGCCTTCCCCTCTGCTGCTGCTTTGGTTCCCGCGCAGTGTTTGCCATGTATTTTGGGGGTGCTGGGCCTGATGCGTGAAGTGCCAAGCTGCCTCTCTGCAGATTGGAGCAGCCAGCGGGGTGGCAAGAGAGTGCCGGAGGCGTTCCGGTTGCCAGCTGGGAAGGCCGGTAGGGTGGACTTTGCTAAAGGCCTCCCTTTGTTCACACAGTCAGTCGTCCAGGGACAGAGCCAGCTGGAGTCCAGCCCAAAACTCCTGGGAAGGGCCCCCTTGGCGTCTCCCTCTCTAAGGAGACCGAGGCCTTGGGGATCCTGCTTTGGTCCCCTCTCTTTTCTGTGGGCAAACAGGATAGCCCATGACTTGGCACATAATTCAGGAAAGGTTGTACGGGTGATCTATTTTGGGAGAGGGAAATATTTACAGTAACGCAATATAAAAATCCATATTTATTGCACTGAGGGCCTGCTGACTTCTCTCAAGAGCCAGCTGGGGTCTGGGCTGATGCGCAGCCCTTCGTGGTGGCTGGGTCTTTTTCTCGTCCCTTGGACTGGCTTTGGGAAGAAACCAAAGGGATGAGGAGCAGCTGGTGGTCAGGCTGAAAATGGTGCCAAGGGAAGCACGCCTCCTGTTTGCAAGGAAGCACACATTATTATTATTATTTTTTTGGTTCTCTGAGACTCCCTCAAGTAAAGATGGCAAATAGCTGTGACCTCTTTGAAGGCTGCTGCACCTTAGAACTTCCACAGGTACCAGACACTAAGTGAACTTTTGGGGCTCGGGTGGAATTGGAGTGCCCTGCAGAATGGAAGGGTCACCGTGGAAGTGTCCCCCGCCCATGACACGCATGCACACACGATTCCACAATTGGTTGCACACTCAAATCTCACAACCAGGATTGAAGCCAGACACCCACAGGGGAGCCTGCCTGGGAAGTGGGGGGGGGGGGACATTTAACACCACTGCATTTTCCCACTTGGCAGAACGCTAGAGAATGCCGGCCAATGGATAATTTTTCTCATCTGGCTTTGTATTAGAGAAAATGATGCAGGAGAACCATTACTACTACTTCCGGGCTCTGCTTTTTGTTGTTTGTTGTCTTTTAAAGTGCAAATAAGTTGTGCCCGCTGCCAAGATCCTTTCACCTATTTTGTTTTCCTCTATCTCTCTAGAATATAAGTTGTTGTTTAAAGGCTGGATTTTTTTAAAAAAAACCTACCAGGAACCCATTGCAGCATCTGTGCTGTGAAAGGCTTAGCCCTGGTTACCTGGGCGAGGAAGCCAAGATCTTGATCAGGGAAACACATCTGACGAGGTGAGAGCCAGGGGTGCTTTCTGGCAACCAAATTCACTTGGGCAGCGTTTTGGCAATGAGTGCCCAGCCCCAGCCTGTGGATGCCAATCCCCAGTGGGCTCCAGGTAGCCTAGTGAAAAGAAACCCAGCCATACGAGGCAGTTCCAGGAGAAAGCTCTGAGCAGCCCAAGGCCCGGGCCTGGAGGGGGATCCCCTGCCCCTGGTCCAGCCTTTTCTTGTGTTGCTGGGCTCGTGTTCCAGGGAGCGGAGCCCCCAGCCTCAAGAAAGAACACCCCAGGGGTGGATGTGGTGCTGCTGTCGCTGGCCGCGTTGGCCTCAGCGGCGTTGCCAAGAGACACGGCAGCCGGAAGAGGGGGGGAAATGGCACCCATCCTGTCAGGGGAAGAGGGACACGGAGCGCTGAGTGTTGTGATTTGTGGACGGGGAGTGTCTCGGCCTACTCTTCCCCCCCCCCCCAGCTTCGTTAGTGAATGTCTCCCCCATGCCGCTGCATGCAGATCACACTTGCAAAGAGGGGAGACTCTGTTCTCTTTGGTTTTAAGAACTGTCAACTACGAGGTTCTTGAGGCACCAGCATTAAAAGAAGCCTTCCGTTGTTCACCGTCTCTTTGTCTTATTTTGTGTTTGGGCCTCATGGTGCTTATAGGCCTGAAGTACCTGCTAAAGAAAGGGATAGAAACCCTAGCAAACGGGAACACCTTAAGTCTGTTTGTGGAATCTGGAAATTGGGAGATTTGGGTTCTGAGTTCCCCTGCTTGGCATGGGAGTGAGGGGCATGGGGGGTGCTCCTTCAGTAGATCACCTTCCCTGGGTCCTCCCTTAAGATCTGCCTAGCTCAGGTGTGACACCATGGCAGGTGTTGACCCTGGACTTCCCTGGCACCACGGCTTATACCACTTCCCTAACAGTCGGGCCAAGTTAATTACACAAATGAGGGCCAACTCTGCCCCCCACTCCCCACCCCACCCCCCAAAAGCTGGCAGAGAACCATTTCCGAAGCAAATGTGAAATTCCGCTTGGTTTGCAAATGTTTCTGAAACAGCTGGTCTCAGTCATCTCAAGGAACTAGTGAAATTGGGATGCTTAGATTTTTTAAAATCTTTTATCCAAGTCCGTGACTGCCTTTTGTGTGCTTTTTAAAAAAAGGATATGACAGCTCCCAAAACCTTCATCAATATTAATATTTATGAGTGAGCACGTTCACCTTTATACAAATTTTTAGATCTACAGATCCTACTTCCAAGATTATCCCAAATGTGAACTTGTTTTCAGTAGAACTTGGATGTAGCAAGCTTTAAAAAAAATTAAAAATTTGTTTCGGTGTGTTTTGCAGCCCGGTTCTTTGTATATCTCCACAAAAACAAATCCTGCCGGGCTCAGCAGGGTTTACTCCAAAACAATGTTGCCAAAGATTGCAGACGGGAGCTGAATTGCCCAAACAGAACTCTGGGTCTTTTTAGATTCTCCTTAAGAAGAACACATGTTGGCAACTCTGACCTTAATATGGAAGCAGAATTTTTCAATACCTCCCGGTTGTGACGTTAAGTGTGGATGTGGAGTCTGCCCTGCCTTCCACTCAGGTCAGTCCTGTAAGTCAGGTCCTGTGAAGGAGCACCTCCCAGAAACCCGGGTAGTCGGAGTAAAAACTTTGGACTCCACAAGGATCATCCGGTGTGGTCCTTCCGGGGTCTTGGCCTTCAGAGATCATCCCAGTGATGGCTGAGGGCCCCAGAGGGGTTTCAGATATAGATCACGTCTGTTTTGTGTTGCTGGACCTAATTGGGGGTGTGAGAGAAGGGAGAATCCACTCACTTGGAGAGCCAGGCCAGGAAAGAGCCTGGTGGGGGGATGTTGGAAGCGGGGGGCAGGGGGGGGACAGCAAAGGATACAAACCGGCAGCCCAGTGGTTACCTTGATTTGCCTCCGGCCTCCTGGCCCCTGAGGATCCGCCAGCTGCGCTGAAGACATCCTGGGCCGGGTGCAGTCAGTCACGCTGAGCGGAGCGGCCCAGAAGCGCTGGGGCAGGCTCTGGAGCAGGCCCGCTTCCAGGGCTCTCCTCCACCAGGAGGCCTGGGGGAAAGAGAAAGTGAAGCCGGTCTCACCCACCCTGCAAAATCTGGGGGCATTTTCTCTGGGCCAGTTAAGCTGCCCCACCCCACCCCAAAGATGTCCCAGACTTGGACATCTGGGTCATGAGGTCTGCCCCCCCCCCACACACACACACCAGGGACAAGAACTGTTGCCAAAGGAGCCCAGATCAAGGACTGGTCTGGAACGCAACTTCCAAGCAAGATACCACCTCAAGCCTGAACTCCGTCTGGAACTCGGGAGTGGTGAAATGGGATGGGGGGTTGTCCCACCCTGGGCGTATCATGCCAACACCAGGCTTGCTGGAAAAGGCCATCCTGCTGTGGGGGAAAGGTAAAGGCAGTCGGATAAGAGGAAGCCCGGGCACCAGAGGGATGGATTTGCAAAGGAAGCCACGACCGTTTAGTCTGCAAGCCCTTGGGTTTTGGCCTGCTGAGCGTATCCTGTTGAGAGGGATTGTGACATTGAGATCCAGAAAAAAACCTCTGTGAGGCACAAGAGGCCTGTTCCTGCTTTGGTGGAACTCCTTTAACGACGGGCAGAGGTATCGCCAGGGAGAAGCCCTTGCCTCCGTAGCCCTCTTGGCTGGTGCTCAGAAGCCGCGGCCAGCTTGGACCTTCGTCGCTGGATCCCGTACAGGTCCCTGGCAAGAAGCGCAAACTAAAAATGGGGGAAAGGCTCAGCAGCCATTTGGACACCTGGCGTGCGCTCCCCGAGGGCCGGTCCAAGGTGCGCAGGACTTCCTTCCAGTGGGAGAAGAAGCCGGTCTCTTTTTCCTCGACTTTCAGGGCGTGGATTTCGGACTTGAGCTCCTGGAGCCGGTCTTCGAACCTCCGGCTCTTGTCCAGGTAATCTAATCTGCGGGGAATCATGGGGTGGAGGAAATGGGGGGGGGGGAATCAGAGCTGTGCACAAATTTCATCCCGGGGAGCAATCTCTTTCCTACCCAACGGTGGGGGCCCCATCCGGATACGCACAACCTGCAAAGCAACAGGCTTAGGGGAGGGAACGGCTCAAACCCTCCATGGGGTGCAGACTCCCCCACACACATCCCCAGCTGAACCAGCAGCGCCCCCCCCACACACACACGCACACCAGAAGATAGGGAGGGAGCTTGCAGGGTGACATCTCCAGTGGCTGGACAATTCAGCGTTTAGCATTGCTTCTCCTCTACCCTTAGAAAGAGCCCATTTATTCTGGGATGCACTTCATGGCCCGTGATGATCTTTTTGCTTACATTTGCAACAGCTACAGAGATGACGGTGATAGCTTTGGAACTGCAGCGCTAGAAGGGGCCCTAAAGACCATGGACTCGTCTTCCCCCGGTCCAGATCGGCTCTCCCCAGATGAAAACGGGGGATTGGGGTGGGATTTTTCTCAGAGCAGCGATGGCCAGGCTGTTGAGCTCTTCTAGATTCGGCTGGAAGGGAAGCTTTCCTACCTTTCCCGCTCTATTTCCAGAGAAAGCCTCTTCAGGTCGATATCCCGCAAATCTAGCTTTGTGGGCCCTTTGTCGGCCCCGCAGGGATCAGGCGGGAGGGCCGGAGGACATTTCGGAGGGTACTGGGAGAACCAGAGACAGAAATAGGGGTTTAAGAACACGTTGGGAAAGGGTGCGGGCTTTAGTAAGGATGAGAGATGGGCACGAAATGAACCATTTTTCGTTTCCATTTTTGTTTTTTTGTTTCGTTACATAAAGAAATGACAAACAAATTTTGTCTCTAAAATGAAACGAAATGAACAGAAACACCAGAAATTTTGTCGTCCGTTTCGTTTTTGTTACAGCAATACATTGAACTGCTTTAAATGCTAAAAAAATCACAAAAAGTTGAAATAAATGGAAACAAAATGGTAACAAAATTCACGAAAAACGGAAACAAACCGAAACGGACCCCCTAAATGACAGACAAACAAAACACCATTTTTTTTATTCATGCCCATCTCTAGTAAGGATTGTTGCTTACCTTCATTTGACATTGACATGTATTATAGGCAAGAATGCCTTCGTGTTCAGCCTGAAGAAACTCAAGGTGGCCTCGCTAAGCTCTCCCTCCCTCCCTGAATTTATCCTGTGAAAAACAACCCTGCGAGGTAGGCCGGGCGGAGAGATTGGGACGGGGCCAAGTTCCCCGCCAGGGAGCTTCACCACTGAAAGGGGCCTTAGCTGAACGTGGTGCTCTCTGGTGCTGGGCTGGCCCCCTCACCATTTCACCGCGCTGCCTCTCTGCTGTCAAGGAAAGAGAAACTTACACAACGGGGGTTCAGCTTGCTGACCTCCTGGAGTTTCTGTCTTGCTTTTTCTTCGGCCTCTCTGGCCTCCTGCAGGTCCTGTTTCAGATGTTCGGCTTCCTTGGCCCTGGCGAAGGAGACCATTGTGGCGTGGGTGCCCGTCTGGGATGTCAGAACCCTAACGCCCCGGTTTTCGGAGAGCAGCAAGCTCCTTTGCCTCCCAGGGAGTCCCGGGGCTGCCCTCAGCCCAGCGGGGAGGGAGTTTTCGCCTCTCTTCCAGTAGCCTGGGTCGCTTTTCATCCCCTGAGGTCCCACCCCTGCCAAAACCCAGCGACAAATGTGGCAGCTTTGTGTGGTCAGGGAGCATGCCTGAGCCACCGATCCACCCTGGGAAAGCGGTGTGGGCTTGGTTGCGTAGGGTTAACCCCCAAAGCTGAGGTGTTTATAAGGCAACTGTTTAACTCAGGTGTATAACCTGCTGTCAAGGTGGAGGTCATGAGATGCACATTTTAAAAAACAACACCTTGTCCTTGTTTAGATTGATGTTATTTTGATTTTGATTGATCAGTTCGTTTATTTGCTATTTTAGGATGCATAATGTGTTGCATTGTGTTTTGTTTACTTTGTAAACTGCCCAGAGAGGCTTTCTGGTCACGGTATATAAATCAAATCAAATAAAACTTGTGTTTCTGTTGGAGATCGGCAAAGTTAGTTCTCTTGGAGTCAGCTCCGCAGGGTGCGGGCCTTGGGTGAAACTGTCAAACCTCCCCCACCTCAAAAAAAAAAAGGCTGCCTTCCCCAGGGAGCGACTGGAACCTTAGCTGTCCCCTCCCTCCATCTCCCGGGGGGGGGGGGCTTCACCTGCGGTCCGACTCCTCCACCAGCTTCATGGTGATCAGCTCTGCCTCCCGCACTTTGTGCTCCATCAGCCGCTTCTCCTCCTCCGTCTTCAAGGCGGCCAGCTCCAGCCGCTGGCGCTCCTGCTCGGCTTCAGCGGCATTCTGGGCCAGGAGCTGGGCCTCCTCCGCGGCTATCTGGGCCTTCTCAGCCAGCAGCTCTGCCGCTGCCTCCGAGCGGCGCTGGGGAGGGATCCAAGAAAGGAGGGGAGGTCGTTGACGTAGAGTAGTAGTTTCTCCACCTGTGGGTCCCCAGATGTTCCTGGACTGCAACTCCCAGAAACCCCTTCCAGCACAGCGAGTGGCGGAGGCTTCTGGGAGTTGCAGTCCAGGAACATCCGTGGACCCACAGGTTGAGACACCACTGCCCTAGAGCAGGCCTGCCCAACAGGTAGACCGTGAGCTACAGCTAGCCCGCAAAGGGTTCAAAAGTAGCTCGCTGGCCATCAATAAAAGAAGCGAGGGGATAAGTTCTCCACCCCTCCCTCCCCCATCCCAAGGACCACCACTGCCCCAGCAAAGTCCTGGGTCTGCCAGCCCACTGTCTCAGCCGAACGGGGCAGTTCAAGGGCCATGGCGCATTGAAATCTGTTCCCTCCAGAATGGATTAATTGGTTTTCAGTGCATTCCTATGGGAAACTGCTGCTCTACCTACAAAAGTTTTTGCTTATGAGCATGTGCTCTGAACTGATAAAATTTGTAAGTACCAGTAGAGGTTTTAGTGTAGTACCGCTCAGGCACTTTGGGCCGGAAAAAGTAGACCTTGGCCTGTTCAAAGTTGGACAGCCCTGCCCGAGAGGAAAGGCCGTGGCCGAGCAGCAGCGGTGACCCTGGAGATGGGGTTGGCCTGCCGCTCTCCGGAGAGGCCAGCTGGGGCTCAGCGAGCCAGACCTGCCTTGACAGGATGGTGGAGGGGGGAGAGCAACACTCACCAAAGCTTCGTTGGCCTGCCGGGCTTCGTCTTCCACCTCAAAGAGCCGCCGCTCCAGCTCCTCCTTGGCCCGCTCGGCTTCCTCTCGCAGCTGCTTCTCCCTGGCTAGCCGCTGGTGCTCCAGCTGGGGAAGGGGGACGCCCGGTGGTCAGCCACAGCCACGGTGGAGGCAATAGGGGCTGAGAAGGTGCTTGAGAAGGTAGCCTTGTGGCTCCCATAAGGAGGAAGGGGGCAACTCCCGTGGATGGCAGCGGCCAGGATCCAATTGATGGGGGGGGGGACTTGGGGCACTGGGGAGACAATAAGGAACTCTTCCCCCCCTCCGGCCCGCATTTCTCCACTGGCTGTCAGGTGTTAAAAGTGCGGATCTCTTTGGGCCAGAGACTTTTTGAAACACATTCGGGTTGAGCGACGTTTTTGCCTGTCCTAGTTCTGTCTCCTGTTCTTCCTCCCAGGAGGACAGCACACCACCACCACCACCACCCTGCGTGGAGCTGTTGTCCGGCTGTAAGAGGATAATTGAGCTGCCTGTCTGGAGCAAAGGACCGTCGGGCGCCGTGAAATGGCAGCCTGTTCTCAGGGACTTGTCCCCCTTTTCTTCTACTTTTACTCTCTGAAACCTGGAAGTAGCTTCCTTATAAGCAAGGTAACTAATATCTGTAACTAATTATTTTTGGAGCATCCTGTTATAGTGTTGTTGTTGTTTTCTTCTCTCTCTCTTGCTGGAGCTTATTTTTTTAATTATTATTTTTGGTGGGTGGTGTTTGACTTATTTCCCTGGCCATTTGGCTAGTATTTTACCATGTCTTGTACTTTATGATGTTTGTTTGATTATGTTATGTTGGGTTTGTAGTTGGGTAGTCACTTGGGCGACGTGCTGTACACTGCCCAGAGTTCCCTATGGGGAAATCGGGTGGTTAATAAGTACAAAAACAAACAAACAAACAAACAAATAAATAAATAATGTAACTAAGGGGAACAAAACTGCTTCTCAGGGGTCACAAGTGACATTTTGCATAGCTGTGAACAAGAACCATCACGTTTTGTTCCAACATCACACTTGTAAAGAAACCTTTGGCGTGCCATTCTACGACCAATCCTAAGAGGCCACAATCATCATCATCATTTTTGCTTTCCTCTTTCATGTTTTTATAAATATATCCAAGGTGCAACGTCAGAGCTGGCCACTAGAGGGTTATCGAGAAGTAGCCGATTAAAGCTTTGTTACTGCCACAGGGGGGCAGCAGTGCCTTCATCGGTTCTGTCCCTACTCCTCTGAAATGGCATGCCATGGTTTTTTTTTTTCCTGCTCTTGGGGTGGCATTTTTAAGCTGGGGCGGAGGTGTTTTGGGCCACAACTCCCACAGTCCTTTGTCACTGGGAGTACAGGCTTGGAATTCTGGGAGTTGTGGTCCAAAACATCTGGAGTGCCGAAGGTTCGCCACCATGGCGCTCAAGCCATTTGAGGGTTATTTTAAAAATCACAACTTTGAAACACACTTGTTCCCTCAAGGCTCACCTTCTTTCGTGCTTTCTCTTCCCTGGCTTGAGCTTTCATCTGCTGGATTTCAATGGGCTCCACTCGCCTCCTTCTCATGAACAAGTCGTGGTTTCCAATAAAGAGCTGCATGATCTGTAAGAGAGCATTGCAAGGGGGGGGAACCCTCTCCGGATCTGGCACAAAAAAGGCCCAAGGTCTTTCCTACAACAGGCAACGCATGTTGGCAGGCAGTGTGTGTGATGCTGTGGTTAAAATATTCAGGAGTTGGGCAATCCAGCACCGCCCCCCCAAAAAAAAGATATATTATTCTTTAAAAGTTCAAGTTCTCCGGCTCACTAGGAAGAGTAGGGGGAAAGCCTACAGCGTTTTGAGCACCCACGGTACCCTGACGTTTTAATTTAAAAATAATTGGAAGCGGGAATGAGCTGGGAGAGGGAGGGGCATTTGGAGTTTAAAAAAAGACACCCCCCCCCCAATTTTTGAAGGGAAAAATAGGGTGGAGTCACCATCCTCCAAGGTTTCGGACAAAGCAAAGCCCAGCAAAAAAGCAAAGCAAAAGCAAAAAGTGTTCTGCTTATATACCACCCCATACCACTTCAAGTAGTCTCTGGGTAGTTTACAATTTTAATTACAGTATGCAGGCTACACATTGACACCCCCTCCCCCCCAGCAAGCTGCGTACTCATTTTACTGGCCTTGGAAGGATGGAAGGCTGAGTCAGTTCTGAGCCAGCTGGTTACCTGGGATTGAACCACAGATCGTGAGCACAGTTTTACCTGCAGGACAGGCATTTGACCACTGCACCACGAGGCTCAGTGTGCTGCTTAAAAACTATTCCATAGCGCTTGAAGCACTCTCGGAGCAGTTTATAACCTGGGCACTCTTTCTACCAACCTCAGGAGGATTTTACCAACCTTGGGAGGCACCTTGAGCTGGCTGCTGCCTGGGATGGCACTCCAGGCCGTGAGCCAAGTTTTGGCTGCAAGGCGGCCGCTGAACCCCTGTGCCTGGTCCAGGACGAAGGGCCCTCCGGCCCTCTCCATAGTTGCCCGCCCCGCCAGAGCCTTGGCAGAAAGAACATTGTCCTCAAGGAGAGCCTAACAACCAAAGCCTCTCACCAGTTTGTTGGCTCTGGGCTGCGAAGAGAAGAACTTGAAGACTTCAGCTCTCTTGTCGACGGGTTTGATGGTGAGCTAAGGAGAGCGGAAGGAAGGGCTGGTGATTCGTGTGTGTGTGTGTTGTGTTGTGTTGTTACAGTCGTGACCGAGTCTTCGTGACTCCACATCCATAGAGTTTTCTTGGCAGGAGTACTGGAGTGGCTTGCCAGTTCCTACTCCAGGCGCCTCCAGCACCTGGTATTCCCTGGTGGTCTCCCATCCAAGTACTAACCAGGGCCGACCCTGCTTAGCTTCCGAAATCAGGCGAGATCGGATGTGCTCAGGGCATCTAGGCATCCTCCTGCCTAAACACACACACAAACACACACCAGTTTCTGCTGCATCAGCTCACGCGCTGTCCTTCCACCCATCAGCAACAAATAACATTCCAACAGGGCTTTCTCCAGGAGAGCTGCCCTTCCAGGGCTCAAAGCCTCCTCATCTCCACGTTTCCTTGGAAGTTCCAAACGATTTTCTGGGGCTGTTCGATAACAACCCCAGGCCATCGGATCAGTTCCGACTTTGCTGGCATCCCCGTTCAGAGTTTGCCCCCCCCCGCCCCACCCCGAAGCCCAGGGAAGGAATATACAGAAGCCGTTTCCTGGCACGCACCACCCCGTACCCCTTTCTCGCTGTAGGAAATGTTCTGGATGCTGCTCCACTCGAAAGACTCGTTCGGGGAGAAGCGGTTGTTGATGCTGTAAACGTGGACCCCTTTGGCATCCACCCCCAGCAGGAAATCGGCACGGTTCTTCTTTTTCTGGCAAAGGAGAAAGCCGCGGAATGAGAACGGAGAGTTTGACCGCGATGGTCTCTCTCGAGAGAGAGAGAGAGCAACCTCAAACCTTCTGGAAGGTGGCCTCTGGCCTCCAGGAACAAATCTCTCGGGTCCTCTGGTCAGAGGTCTTTTTGGTTGGTTTTGTTTTAAAGGACTCTACCAGGTCTTCCTCCTGTAGATGAGTCAGTAGCGGTAGGACTGCACCACATGCACCGGGTTGGAGCACAGCCCTCCTGGGTGAGCAGAGACATGAGGCCACCCTTGGTCACTGCCACCAGCTCCCCTGGTCTTTAATGGGTTTATTTCCAATACTGTACAGTGGACCCTTGTATAACAAAAGGGTTTGTATAACATAAAATCTGTACAACATAATAAATTCCGGAGATAGGGGATATTTGCTTAACATAATTGTCTATGGGGCAAATCCATACAACATAAAAATCGTCGCGATTAGGGATTATTCCATTTTCAATGCATTCCTATGGGACAATTGTATAAAGGAAAATTTGCTTAACATAATTTCATTTGGAATGAATTAATTCTTTTATACAAGGTACCACTGTATTTCTACCTAGCCTGTATCTACCGATCTCAAGACAGAGAACAATCAATAAAATCAGCTTTAAAATATCTGCTGTTTTGTGCCTTCAGGGCACATTTGATGTAAGGTGACCCTAAGAGGTTTTCCCAGGCATGTGAGATGCTTGGAGTGGCTTCCTATTGTTACTTCATGCTGGCATTCTCTAGACCAGGGCTGTCCAACTTTGAACAGGCCGAGGTCTACTTTTTCCGGACGAAAGTGCCTGAGGTCTACTATACTAAAACCTCTACTTACGAATTTTATCTGTTCCGAGCATGTCATAAGAAAAAAAATGTAAGTAGAGCAGCAGTTTCCCATAGGAACACACTGAAAATCAATTAATCCTTTCTGGGGGGATTCCTTCCTCTGCTCTGCACCAACAACTCAATTGGTCACGAGACAGTGGCACGCCGATCATCTGGCCAATAGGGAGAGCAGGGGACTGTGCCGTGGCCCTTGAACTGCCTTGCTTGGCTGAGACAGTGGGCTGGCAGACCCAGAGCTTTGCTGAGGCAGTGGTGGTCCTTGGGATGGGGGAGGTAGAGGTGGAGAACTTATCACCTCACATTTTTTATTGATGGCTGACAGGCTACTTTTGAACCCTTCACTGGCTACTGGTAGCCCCCGGTCTACCTGTTGGGCAGGCCTGCTCTAGACAACCGGGGATTTGAACCAAAGCCTCATGGATCCGAGGCGAAGACCATCAAATGGAAGCTATCAAACAGTCAGGCTAGACTGACTGTTTGCCTTCTAGCAGAAGATACAGAACAATTAAAACTCGGACCACACGTCTTCTGAACAGTTTTTATCCCAGAGCTGTAATTGCACTTAACAATGAACTTAAGGGCCACCAGCAGTGAGCACTTGGACAGGATTACCCTGTCTGTTTAGGCTTAATGTGCAAGTCCTTTTCTGGCTTGGCCCTGAATGTGCAATTCAGAGCCTTTCGCTTCTTGAAGGCTCGGCTTTGCTCCCCTTGGTGCTATGAAAATGAATCCCCTTTCTGGACCCTCCGGCAGCAGCTGCCGCTCTGGGCATTTCTCCTGCCGAATCTACCAGCCACCTCACAAAAGGCGCTTTTACACGACCCCTAAAATCCGAGGCAAAGGGCTTCCAGATGCGGAGCTTAAAATTGTTTTCCCACCAGTTCCGGAGTTTTTAAAAAAATTAAGTACGACCACGCCCACCTAAGCGCGCCCCAGCACATTTTCCATGTATCTGGTCTCCGAAGGTGAAACTTTTTTTATGCAGATTGCAAAGCAGTGAGTTCTGGACTCTCCTCGCCTTGTTTGTTTTTGGGGTTTTTTTGCCCCCCGCCCCTTTAAGAGACTGGAATGCTTCCCAGGGCAGCTCTAGAAGGCAGAGTGGAGGTGAGCCTGCATTCTTTTCTCCCCTTTTCTCCCTCTCCTCACGCAGACAGGAGCAAGGGAGTGCGGAAGGGTGGGAACACAGCAAGAGGAGCAAACCCCCAAGATCTCTGGTCCGAATTTAAGTTGCCAGCAGATCTTAGGGGTCATGTAAAAGTGCCCAAAGGAGCCAGAAGCCGGCCAGAGCGGTCTCCCCACGGAGATACTCACAGCTATGGGAAAATAATTCACCCCGTACATTTCCAGTTCTTGGGCAATTTTTAGGTAGTTCATCTCCGCTTCATACCTAAAGGAAGAGAGAGAGAGAGAAATAGCAGACAGAGGCCCTCCGAGTCGGCCAGCCAGGGGACTGAAAAGGGCAAGCTGGCATGGCTTTCGTTTGTTTATCTTAAATATTGCAGACCAGAGGGCTTCGGGGTACCTGGCAATGCCCTGGTGGTTGGCGTACCAGGCTGTAATCTTCTCCTCCCACATCTTGGGCGTCATCTGATATTGATGGAGGACCTGGCAAAAGGAAGGAAGAGAGAGAGACAGAGAGAGAGCATTTTATTTATTTGTTTTGTTTGTTTGTTTGTTATATTTCTAGACTGCCCATCTTCCGAATGGAACTCTGGGCGGTTTACAATTAAAACAATAGAAATACAAAAGGACAAGAAGAAGAAAATAGTAATAAAATAAGGAGGGACAAAACCGTCCACAAAAGATGGCGTGGGCGGTGAGGAAAAAAATTAAATAAAAATTAAATAAAAAATTTAAATAAAAAATTTCTTCTCCAGTGGCATAGCTGTAAGTCTGGAAGTGCACGAGCTCATGGTGACATTCCTTAGTCCTGCACCAACCTGGTCTACAAAATAAGGAGGCCACTGGGTAGACCATATCAAACTCCGAAAAGCAGGTCTTTTGTAGACGTTACGGCTTTGGACTTCTTGTCCAAGGCCAAGGCATGCGGACACATTCCAGTTTGTTCCCGGGAGAAATCCATTTCTCTTGCAGCTTGGAAGAGTCTCACCCCCGAGAGGGATGGCGGAAGCTGCGGAAGGATGCCAAGGAGCGGCATCATCCCTTGCTGCTTAGATATCCCCAGGGTTTCGACTCTTGAGAGTCCTCCATCTGCTACACCACTACCAGAGGCTGCAGCTTTAGGGGCACTCATCTCCCCAACATGGGCAATGCCTGCCTTCAAACCCTCTCCCCTTTTCCAGAAGAGGAAATGTGTCCCTATGTCTCATTTTTTTATATTGTATATTTTCTCAGCTTGCTTTTTGCAGATCTTGAGCTTCAACATAAATGAATGGGTCCTTTTCCAAGGGGAAAGGCAGGCAGGGTAAAATACTCTAAAGTGTTCTGCTTATATACCGCCCCATACCACTTCAAGTAGTCTCTGGGCGGTTTACAAATTTAATTCCAGTGTGCAGGCTACACATTGCCCCCACCCATCCCAGCAAGCTGGATACTCATTTTACCGACCTCGGAAGGATGGAAGGCTGAGTCAAACCTTGAGCCTGCTACCTGGGATTGAACCCCAGGTCGTGAGCACAGTTTTACCTGCAGTACAGGCATTTAACTACTGCGCCAGGAGGCTCACAAGCTAACATAAAATAAATAAACAAACATGCATGGCACAGCTACTTTAATATGGTATAATGTTTGTGCAGCATGATGGGGAGTGAGCGGTAAAAATCCAAAATATCTGAACCATCTGAAAGGCTGAAGATTTGCTACTGCTGGACAAGACCTCGCTGGCCCTGTCGCTGTCCAAGGTGCTGAAAGTTCCACCTGCCTCCTCCTGGTCTAGATCAGGCTTAATATTGATTTCTAAAAGAAAAACAAAGGTGCAGAATCCTTACCCTCTTGGGTAGGAATTCCTCCGGAGCAAAGAACCCGGACTTGTGAAGATTTGGGTCATAGTCACCGTACTGGAATGAAATGGCAAAAAGAGAGAGAGAGAGAGAGAGAGAGAGAGAGAGAGAGAGAGAGAGAAGGAGAGAGAGAAGGAGAGTTCAAGAGGTGGGAGAGATAAGATAACAAAAATGTGCATGTGCACACACACACACACACACACACACACAGCCTGAACCATTTCACCCCAGCTTTTATGAATGGGTCCCTCTCAGCTCTGCAGTTCTGGCACAATGGGCACTTTTACACGACCCTTAAGATCCGCTGGCAACTTAAATTCAAACCAGAGATCGTGGGGGTTTGTCGCTTTTCCTGTGTTCCCACCCCTTCGCACTCCCTTGCTTCTGTCTGCGTGAGGGGAGGGAGAAAAAAAGGGGAGAAAAGAATGCAGACTCACCTCCGCTCTGCCGTCAGGGGCAGCCCCAGAAGCATTCCAGTCTCTTAAAGGGGCAGGGGGCAAAAAACAAACAAACAAACAAACAAACACAAGGCAAGGAGAGTCCAGCACTGACTGCTTTGCAATCCACATCAGAATTTTTTCACCTTCAGAGACCAGGTACTTGGAAAATGCACTGGGGCGCGCTTAGGTGGGCGTGGTTGTACTTAATTTTTTTTTAAAGTCCGGAGCTGGTGGGAAAACAACATTAAGCTCCGCATCTGGGAGCCCTTTGCCTCGGATTTTAGGGGTCGTGTAAAAGCACCCGATGAGAACGGTGATGCATCTGTTGGTTTGCAGAAAGGAAAAAAGCCTAAGTAGTTGCTCTAGTGTGGAGGAAATTCAGAGGAAGGCCACAAGGATGATCCAGGGACTGGAAGCCAGGAAAACAGAGCCGGTTTACAGAAAGGAAGAATGACAAGAGAGCCCTTTTCAAAGGCAGGGGAGGGCTGTCCTGCAGACGAGGGGAAGGATCTGGTCTCAATCCACCCAGGGTTCAGGCTGTGCAAATTAATGGGCCCAGGCCCACGGAGAGGTACCTCCGCCTCCCCTACCTCCTGGAGCCCAGTCCCTTGGCCAAAATTCAGGACCCAGGGTTGAATAGTGGGCACATGCCTGACTCTGCCTTCTATCCTGCCAAGGTTTGTAAAATAAGCATTCAGCTTTCTGGGGGCGAAAGAGGGCAATGTATAGCCAGCATAATTCCATTAGATACCACCCAGAGGGTGCTTTAAAGTGTGTTCTGCTTATATACCGCCCCATCCCACTTCAAGTAGTCTCTGGGCGGTTTACTGTTTTAATTACAGTATGCAGGCTATATACACATTGCCCCACCCCCAGCAAGCTTGGGCACTCATTTTACTGACCTCGGAAAGATGGAAGGCTGAGTGAACCTTGAGCCGCCTACCGGGGATTGAACCCCAGGTTGTGAGCACAGTTTTACCTGCAGGGCAGGCATTTAACCACTCTGCCACAGGGCTCTTCCTTTAAGAGTTTTCCTTTGCTTTTTTAAAAAATTTGATTCTACCCAACAGAGATGACTTGGTGGAAGGAGGGGCAGCAAGAGAAACTTTGACCCACAGTGACCAAGTGGAGCTAGTTCAGAGGAGGGCAATAAGGATGATCAGGAGACCCCCCCCACAAGCCCTGTAAGGAAAGATGGAAAGAACTGGGAAGACAGGGTAGCACTCTTCCAAGGTGGGGCTAAAAGCAAAGTGTTCTGCTTATATACCGCCCCATACCACTACAAGTAGTCTCTGGGCGGTTTACAATTTTAATTACAGAGTGCAGGCTACACATTGCCCCCCCCAGCAAGCTGGGTACTCATTTTACCAACCTCGGAAGGATGGAAGGCTGAGTGAACCTTGAGCCTGCTACCAGGGATTGAACCCCAGGTCATGAACACAGTTTTACCTGCAGTACAGGCATTTAACCACTGCGCCACGAGGCTCAGTCTATACAGAGACTGAGGGCTGTCATAGAGAGGAGGGACATCTCCAGAAAAAGAGGATGTGGTGAACCCCCTCTGAGTCATCTCTATTTGGACACTTCTGAAAAACTGTTGCCATGAGTTATAATGCACTTGACAGCACAGGATGATTGATAATTGTGCTCCTAAATATTTCGCCTCATCCCTAAAAGACGGAAACCATCTGATTTCCTAGCAAATCTTCTGAGTGACACGCTACCATGAAGTAACAGCAGGAAAGGTGATTTTAAATATATATACAGTATATATCAAACAACCAAAAAATAGTCACTTGACAGTTTTAAACGCCCCACCTTGGCTTGGACCGCATAAGAAGCCAACAAAATGGTCACCTCAGGGGAGCAGTAAATTTCTTCATCCAGTATTTGTTTCTTAACCTAAAGCACAGGCAGGGTGGGGAGTGGGGGAGTGAGAAAAAAAAGGAAAGTGGAAAAGAATCCAGGGCAGAGTCAAAACTTGCAAACAAAGTCGTACATGCCCAGACGGTTGCCTTGGCGCCTGAAAGGTAACCGTTAGTCAAATGAAAAACGAAAGGAAGTTTGGAAACGAAAAAGAGTCTAGCTTTCGAAACTCAGAAAGAAGACTCGGCGTCAGCCACTTCCACTTGAAGGCTATCCCTCCTGCCAGGATTTGGGAAGGTTTCGAATTTCTCACCGCCAGGGAAGAGAGATGACCCTGAGCGCCTGGTGTGTTGACTGGGGATCATGGCAATTGTAGTCCAAAAAGGGGGGGACATTTCCAGGCTCTGCACTGGTTAGTTTTTCACTCAAGGAACTAAGGAACGGTTGGACGCTCTCCTCGCTATGCTCAGATCACAGGGTGGTAACAAAACCTGTTTATAAGGACTTAAGAATCATGCCAGCCAGCTCAGTCTAGCTTTCAGTTTCCAGAACTTCAGAAAGCTTTTTATCTTAAATCTATTGTTCCTGGAAGTTTAAGGTGAGTCCTTTCCCCCCCAACCAGAGGAGCCTGGAGGATTAAATGTCTCCCTTCCTTCCTTCCTTCCTTCCTTCCTTCATTCATTCATTCATTCCATCCTTCTTTCCTTCCATGCATCATCAGTTCCTTCCTTCCTTTCCTTCCTTCCTTCTTTCCTTCCATGCATCATCAGTTCCTTCCTTCCTTCCTTCCTTCTTTCCTTCCATGCATCATCAGTTCCTTCCTTCCTTCCTTCCTAATCCCTTCATTCCTGGAGGGAAGATTTTACTTTTGGATTATTGCAAATAATATGAAGAAAATTGTCCATCCAACTACCCATTTTGAACACCACCTGTTTTAAGTGGTGTATGGACTTAGAAGTCCCAGTCCTGTAATCTCTGAAGCCTTCTTGGATCTAAGATAAAAAGAGGGGAGGTGGGAGAGGAGCTGCATGAATCGAGTCCATTCATCTGAAGCCTGGGAAGGGCCCAATGTCTGGACTTGTCTTCCCTCCAGCTGATAGACGGGCGGGCGCCCAGCAGGTGTGGCATTTGATGCAAGGCGGTTTACTTTGCCTCCCCTTTTCCTTTGGATAGAGGAGGAGGAAGGGAGTTTTTTAAAAAAAAACTTCCCCTGAATCGTGTTCCTCAAAGTCCAAACAAGCTGTGGCAAGTTCAGTAGAGGAAAGGGAGAATGATTTTGAAAAGTTCTTTAAAAGAACCACAGCTCTTTCCAAAATAGTTCAGGGCACAGAATTGTTAAGCCAATAAGATGAAACAAACAGAAGAAATAAAAGAAAACCCAAGGGAATAAATTCAATCAATTCATTTTACTTATTTATTCAAAATATTTTGACCCTGCCTTTCTCCTGAGAAGGACCCAAGGGTCTATCTCGCAAGGGCACTCTTTATAATAGGAAAGAGGAAAAGAGAACTTGAGGTTCAGAGATGGAGCGGGCCAGAAGTTCAACCAGGGTGGGCACACAGCACCCTCTTTTTTGGGGTGGGGGCTTCCATCAGACTCCCCCCCCCCCGTTGCTAAAAATGGACCCTCCTGTCCAAAGAAAGGGAGGGAGGGAGACAGGCCCACCCCTGTCCTTCCAGGGGCAGAACGCCACCCTTCAAACGGGTTGGAAGGTCTGCCTTAGCTGCTTTAAACACCACCTCCCACCAACCGGCCGTGGGATTCAGGTCAGGATGTTCACAGGAAAAGCAACACAGCACTCTAGAGTTACACGACCCCTAAGATCCGCTGGCCGCTTAAATTCAGACCAGAGATCTTGGGGGTTCGTTGCTCTTCCTGCGTCCCCACCCCTCCGCACTTCCTTGATCCTGTCTGCGTGAGGGGAGGGAGAAAAAAGGGGACAAAAGAATGCAGGCTCACCTCTGTCTGCTGGTCCAAGCCTCCCCACCCCCTCGTAGTCCTGATTCCTTCTCTTAAAGGGGCGGGAGGCAAAAAACAACAACAAACAGAAGCGAGGAGAGCCGGGCACTCACTCCTTTACATCTGGATCTGGGATTTTTCACCCTCCAAGAGCAGGTACCTGAAAAGTGCACTGGGACGCGCTTAGGTGGGCGTGGTCACACTTAATTTTCTGTAAACTCCGGAGCTGGTGGGGAAACAATTTTAAGCTCCGGAGCTGGGAGCCATTTGCGGCGGAGTTTAGGGGTCGTGTACAAATTAAAGCCAGCCCAAAGGGAACGCCTTCTGACCTGCAGAAAGAAGAGGTGCTGGGTGATCTCTTGTAAAAGCTCTTCCTCCACCTTCTCTGGGTAAAACTTGGCCAGGAAACAGAAGCCGACGGGGTTTTCCTTGGGGATATCTTGTTCTAAAACCTGTCCCGAAAGGCATCGGAGCAGATTAGCGGGGCGGCCGCGATCCCCCACAGCCCAGAGCGCCCATCCACCGAGCAGCCCGGCCCATTCTCCTCCCACAGATTGCGCCCGAATCGGGATATGGGTTCCCCCCCCCCCACAACCCCACAGGCTTTTAAAACCCAATAGCCAATGGGGAAAGCGTGGCCTCCCGGACGTGGTTGGGCTCCAGACTCATCATCCTAACTGGGGTCAGCTCTGGCTGGTGGGGAAAATGGCTCAAACTACACCGAAAGGGCCAGAGGTGCCTCCCCGGGAGCTTCAAGGCTTGGTTTGAAAATGGTGCCAACCTTCACGAAGCAAAGCTCCCTTCCATGGCCCAAAAAGTGGGCACTCTTTTTGGGACTGTGTCAGTTTTGCCCACCCTGAGGTGCCGGCTCATCTCCCTCTCCCTTTTTCACCCCCTGAAATGGGATCAGACCTTTTTGTCCATCTTCAGCCAAGTGCCCATGCCTTTGACCGGATACTGCAAGCCGAAGAACCAGGATTCTCGTAGACCCAACGCCCGGCATACGAGGTCAAACAGGTCTTTCCCTTTCCATTTCATCTGCGGATAGATTTGTTTTATATATATATATATTTAAAAAGGATCACAAGGATTGGCCCAGCAGGACTTGCTTGACAGTTTAGCACAGGGGTGTCCAAACTTTTTGCAAGGAGGGCCAGATTTGATGAGGTGAAAATGAGTTGGGGCCGACCATTCAGGCGCATTGGTCCCTCGGGCCGGACTTTGGATAAGCCTCTAGGACAGGCATGTCCAAACTTTGGCCCTCCAGATGTTGTGGACCACAACTCCCACAGTCCTTTGCCATTGGCAATCTAAGCTTAGAATTCTGGGAGTTGTGGTCCAAAACATCAGGAGCACCAAAGTTTGGACATGCCTGCTCTAGGACATGCAAGGAAGTGGGGAGGATGCTGCAGCAATGGAACTGATGGTGGGTAGGCTGGGGGGGGGGGGATGGACGGAGTCAGGGAGGGCAGGCAAACTGTAAAACTGCAAGCTGACGTCTCCATCCGATATGGGGAGGGGTCAGCTGGCAGGAATACGTGACAGGCTGAGCCAGCAGGGAGAAGAGGCTGCGGGCCGCTTGAAATTTGAAAATGGGCCACATTTGGCCCCCGGGCCTGACTTTGGACATGCCTGGGTTAGCAGAACATCCCTCCCAGTGCTCATCATGGCCGACACGAGCCAGGTTTTCATGGTTCCGTGGCCAATCTTTCAGGGCTTACCCATTCCTACTGAGGTTCCCTGCCCAGAATTTCTTCACAGGAGGCGCCCGATCTGTGCTGCAGCTTTTGTACAATTAAAACTCCCCACCAACCTCTGATAAACGACAGGTCGGAGAAGGAAGTGTGGAGCATAGGGCTGCAGTATCAGATGGCAGGAACTATCAGCAGCCTTTTGTCATAAAGGGAAGGCAGCTTTCAACCACAAGGCTCCACAATAAGAAAGCTCTTCGTTCCATTCATATATTTTTTTTAATGCTTGCTGTCTTGTATGGCAGAAAATATGCCATCGTTAATACCTATTTTATATCACCAGCTGCTTTAATAAACACAAAGAGGAAACACCTCACTTCCCTTGCCATTGCATGTTGCTGATCTGGTTGGACTGAAGTCCGTCAAAGGCAGTAACTCGCACAGAGAAGCAACAGGCAGACTCCTCAAAGAGGAGATCTCTTTTTGGCCATATCTATGGCAAAATCACTGCTGCTCAAATGACCTGCTGCTTAGCAGAGCCAATGAAAAAGAGGGGGAAGTTAGAACAGACACTCATGCTGAGAGACAGCCTCACATTATTTAACTAACCTCTCTTCCACACAACACTAAGGACTCCCTCATGAATCTGCTGCCTATGTTTGGGAATGGCTGCATTTCCCAGACTCACAGGAATAAGAAATTCTTGCCTTAAGGACTGCCTTGGATTAATCTATAACTGCCCGTGAATTCCACATGGAAAAGGAAAAGAGTAGAGAAAGATCCGGCCTGATCTTCTTCCTGATGACACTGTTTTCTATGTGGGAGGAAAGATTCGGCCTGACAGGGTACCAAACGCTGAAGAGTACAAACTGAACCACTCATCTCTGAATCGACACCGTTCCGGCATGAATTTGACTTTTTGGCTCCAGGGGCTTAAACGGCCAAGCCTCACCTCACAGCTAAACTCCATCTCAGCATCCATGGTTGTGACTTTTACTTTGAACATTTTAGGCTGTTTCTTCTTCAGTCCTGTGATGGACATCTCTAAAAAGCCTCCCCCGGTGCTCCTAGGACACAAGGATAAGAGAAGCCACTGGATTAGAAGAAAGTGGAGATACGTCATCTCCAGGCTTAAAACCGTGATCCTTCAAGGGCCAGATGCCGGGGAGTGGTATCACTCCCTGCCACAGGAGGTGGTGATGGCATCTGGTCTGGAGGCCTTCCAAAGGGGATTGGACAGATTCCTGGAGGAAAAGTCCATCCCAGGTGACAAACCATGATGGAGATGTGTAATCTCCAGGCTTAAAACCGGGGTCCTTCAAGGGCCAGATGCAGGGGAGTGGTATCAGGAGACAAATGCCTAGTCTCATGCGCTCCCAGACGTATTTGGTGGAGCCACTGTGAGATACAGGAAGCTGGACTAGATGGGCCTTTGGCCTGATCCAGCAGTACTCTTCTTAGGTTCCTATGTTCTAAAGTGAAAGGGTTAACAGCACTGCTTCATGCCCATTTATTCAAAGGCCCGTTGCTGTTTCTTGCCACCTAGCAACTAATACTCAGATACAATGTGCCTGAACCTGGAAGTTCCATTTTTTGCAATGCACTGCACTGCATTGCATTGAAATGTTAATTTTGTTTTAACTTTAATTTTTCTTTAAGGCAGCATGGTGCATTATTATTGCTGTTGTCGCTGCCACCATTTTAGGCCACTCAGAGTGCCGTCAGTCAGACGGGCAGTATGGAAATCAATCAATCAATCAATCAATCAATCAATCAATCAATCAAATTGTGTTGCATTCCATTGCACTGATGCTCCATCAATCTTCAAAGCACTTCAAGGTGGCCAGCAGTAGTGAAAACACAAGATAAAAAAATCCTGATTAAAACATTGCGGAAAACCAAAATAAAAGGCAGGCAACCAACTATCTGTGTCTAGGATGCCCCCACCACCACACCCTGAATGTAATAAAAGAAGAAGAAACTGACATTCATTTGCGGGGCGGGGGGAGAGTTTGTTTGCTTGTTTGTTTGATTCTAAACTCTGCAGGACCCCATAAAATGAGTCCCTCTTCTGGAGAGGAGTGGATGCCGGGGGCCCACAGAAGCACATTGCTCCCTGGAGGCTGCATCTGAGCACCCGTGATTCAAACCGGTTTTTTGCTGGTGCAAAAACGCCTTGCCCTGTGGGCTCTGATAAGGCGAGGTGAACAACTCAGGGGCAAGGACTGCAGGTATTTCATCTGCAAACGCTTTTGTTTGACTTCGGAGAGAAGGCGACAGGAAAAAACATGCCCAGGTTGCAATCCGGGTGGGGCGGACAGGAAGAGGGAAGGAAGTTTTGCCTTCAGAGCCAGGAGTCACCCCGATTCCAGCTCGCTTTCAGGGGTGGCTGAGCCGGGAGAGCTCTGTGGGTTGGAGCACTGGAATTTGAACCCCCCCCCCCCACACACACACCTTGCCTCCTGGGAGAGGGGGCAGTTGAGATTTGCTGGAGGCGACGGGGGAACCCAGATTCACCCAGGGAGGACAACATTATTACTAATTTATTTAGTGCATTGAACTGATTGATAGACTTCCCGTTCATGGGAATAAAGCTATCCCAAGCCTGCAGCAGGCAGATCTAGATGGACTGAGGATGCCACAGCAACACCCAGGCACCCCTGGCATTGCATCCTCCCCCAGAGGACATGGGCTCTGCTTCCATGTGGACATCCTCACTAGATCTCTTACACGGGTGTGACAATGACACTTGTGGGCCCAGATCTGAGCGATGCAGATTGCTTTGCCCTTACGCTCAGGGAGTGAATGAGCAGCAACCTGACATATATGAAAAAATAAAGGAGAAAAGGACCCTGACCTACTTTGGAGATCATCTTGGTTATGGAGCATGCTTCCAGCCCCCAAGACTGGTAAAGGACCCCTATTTCTCTCTCCACCTACAGCCTCTGATTTCCACATTGCATATTTGCACCACAAAAGACTAAGGAGATTGTGATGTTTTGCAGAACCACTTTTTCTGGGTTCAGGCAGGCCCCTGAAAATGCCCAGTGCAAGCCACCACCACCCTCCTCCCTATAAAAACTGGGGAAGCGCCTGGTTTTGAAAAACAATTCTGCTGTAGCGGTGGGTGACTCCGCTCTCCTGAGGAGCAGAAGATCCCCTCCGGCATTTTGTCCAAACGTGACAGGGCCTGTCCAAGGCGCTGGATCCCTTTCAGGCCACGGGTTGCTCTGGGGCTCAAGGATGGACCTCTGTGATAAGATTCTGCCCAGCGATGATTCGCCTGCCCACGAGGGGAGTGGGATCAGGGGCTGAAAGTGGGAGCATGGTTTGGGCAAGGGGTAGGGGAGAGGCAAGGAGTCCTTCAGGGGAGTTACTGTGCTCACCGCGTCTAAGAAGCTTCACAAGAACAGCCTGTTTTAATTTAGGTTGTCTGCATCACCCAATAAAGCAAAGCAAAGTGTTCTGCTTATATACCACCCCATACCACTTCAAGTGGGCAGTTTACAGTTTTTTATTTACAGTATGCAGGCTACACATTGCCCCCCACCCCCAGCAAGCTGGGTACTCATTTTACCGACCTCGGAAGGATGGAAGGCTGAGTCAACCTTGAGCCTGCTACCTGGGACTGGACCCCAGGTCGTGAGCACAGTTTTACCTGGTTCCCTCTGATTCATTCTCTACATTTCGTGCGATGGAACAATCTTCAAATTAAGCCTGTGTTTGGCCAGAATCCACAGCGAAGCAATAAGTAAGTAAATGAATGAATGAAGCACACCTTGCTAACATCGCAGATGTATGTGTCACTGCTCTGGAGATGGTATTTGTCCTGGGGAAATTTTACAGTACAAAAAAAAAGTGTGCCTGGTGATTAGGTAGAAATATTTAAGTCTGGAGCAAGTTTTTTGGACGGAAGTAAATTCCTGCCTGCCAGGCATGCAAGCTGAATGATGAGGGTTACTAGAATGCTTTCACTTTTCTCCCGATAACTCCTCAAACAAGACCTAAAAATCAGCTCCATTCAAAGGGTGGCCCCTTCCCTGTTGTTTCGGTGGAAGCTAAGCGTCAGGTGAGTTTGCCTTAAATATCCAACCAGGCTCAAAAGACACCTTCCTTATCTCTTATGCTGCAGTCGAGAAAACATTCATGATCTGCTTTTGTTTTAATTTTGGTTCCATTCAGGTTCGTTTGTGTTTTTAAAATGGGTCTGATGCCGGGCGTAGAAACCGCTCTCCAGACTGTCTTACTCATTTCAGCAAATACCCACCACAGCCCATAAACATATACTTAAGCGGAGAGTGTTTCAGAAACCGGGACGGGTGGGGGAAGGGAAGGGGCAAGCGCCAAGAGGGTCCTGCTCCCGGCAAGCCCAGGTTTCAACCACACTCAAGACATTTTGCCGCCTGAGGTTAAAAGCAAGATGATGACCCTCCACGATCCAACCTGGCCATCAGTCGCATCATCTTACCTCCTTTTAGGCAGGAGACTAAACAGGACACTGGGCCATGAGGGAAGAGGCGCCCTGGCTGCTCTCTGGTGTCTCGTTGGTGTCTCCCTTCAGAGGCCGTTGCATCGCCCTGCCCATAAGAACCTAAGAACCTAAGAAAAGCCCTGCTGGATCAGTCCAAAGGCCCATCTAGTCCAGCTTCCTGTATCTCACATTGTGGCCCCACCAGATGCATCTGGGAGCACACGAGACTAGATCTCTGCCTCCTGCTACCACTCCCCTGCATCTGGTCCTTGAAGGACCCCGTTTTTAAGCCTGGAGATGACACATCTCCATCATGGCTTGTAACCTGGGATGGTCTTTTCCTCCAGGAATCTGTCCAATCCCCTTTCGAAGGCATCCAGGCCAGATGTCATCACCACCTCCTGTGGAATGGAGTTCCACAGACTAACAACGCGCTGGGTGAAAAAAATATTTTCTTTTGTCTGTTCTTACTCTCCCAGTCCTCAATTTGAGTGGATGTCCCCTAGTTCTGGTATTTTGTGAGAGGGAGAAGAGCGTCCCTCTATCCACTTGACTCATGCCCTGCCTAATTTTGTACGTCTCAATCCTATCCCCCCTCAGGCGCCTTTTTTCCAGACTAAAGAGGCCCAAAGGTTTTAGCCTTTCCTCATAAGGGAGGTGCCCCAGCCCAGGGATCATTTTAGTCGCTCTCTTCTGCACCTTTTCCTGTTCCACTATGCCCACCGAGAGGACCGGCTCTTTCTCAGCTCCAGATGTCCGACCCCTCCATATGCAGGCTCTCAGCAGCCGATCTTCAGACGGAGGGCAGATTCAACACTGGGGGACAGCAGCCTTGTTGCAACATCCCTGACAGGTAGACCAGTGGCATCCGCTCTGTTGTGCAAATGGGTAACGCACGGACTTGGGGAGAGTGCGGCCAGGATGTGATTCCAGCTGGCCATTCCTAGCCTTGAGATGCTTCCCTCTGAAACATCATCCTCCACTTCCCCTAAGGATGGATTTTTAGAGAGTGCTTCTCTGATAATAAACCTCCCGGAGAACGACACTCCCTCCCCCCTCAACAACCCTGTGATAACTCTGTGATAAGCCACCCTCAAAGCAAATACCAGAAAACAGAGCCAGGATGGCTGCTCAGGTCAAGTCTGGACAATACAGCCAGCCAGAAAGTCAGCCCGGCAGGTGTCTGGGGCAGCTGGCTTCCTGTGCCAACACGCCCCGTGAGCCAGAGGGAAGGAAAGAAAGAAAAGAAGAAAAGAAGCATGCAATGTGGGGGGGG
>JAHTLZ010000038.1:4304385-4364420 GCA_023846285.1 Phrynocephalus versicolor | reverse complement strand
GCTGGCCCGCCCCTCCCTCCCCCTCCTTCGCTTATGGGTCAGTGGGTGGGGCTTTCAGTGGGATGGCAGGGTCGGGGAGAAACCGGCCCCTGACACATTCTCAGCCACCAAATCTGGCCCTCCTTACAAAAAGTTTGGGTACCCCTGGGCTAGGGGATCCACAAAGCTTTCCTCCAGCCCCGCCTGGAAAAGGGGGTCAATAAAAATGTTAAACTGCATTAAACTTTATGGGTTACAAGCAGTAACAAAAGAAGCAGCCCGGGCTCAAATAACCGGGCAGAAGAGTTGTTGTTGTTCAGTCATTCAGTCGTGTCCGACTCTTCGTGACCCCATGGACCACAGCTCGCCAGGCCTTCCTATTGATAAGAATAAATTTAAGCTAAAGAAATTGGGTGTTGGTGGTTTTCTTTGTGAGTTGCCAATGCACCTATATAAGTTGTCAATACATCATTGGTGGTTCATCAAAGCTGCCACGCCGAATTAGTTATATAGCAAAAAGGTTTATTAAAGACAGATAGAGGTACAGCACAGGACATAAACAGTACAGAAAATGTTGTTAGCTCAAGGATCCGGGGCGCAGCACGGCCAGAGGCCCTGCTGCCTCCTGGATCGGACAATACAGAGAATGGGTTAGCTTAGGATCCGAGTGCAACATGGCCAAACGGCCTTGTTGCTCTGGACAAAGGAGTGATGGTTTCCGTGGTCTTTTTATACTCTTTCTGTAACCGCAGCTTACGTATTTCGTGCGCATGTCTTACGTAATCATACCTGGTAAGTTATCATAATTCTCAGAAATGGCTTTTGTCTATTTTTAGTTCGAGATTGTTTTCCCACAAAATGGCGCTTTTGGCGCCATGAGATGGTGCCCACGTATCTGTGTCGTCTTCGCTTCTCCGTTGGCCCTATCTTGGTTAACCACAAGTATTTGTTACCTCTACAGGCTGGCATCTGCGTTTTTATCTATTTTGTGTTTCTGCCAGCATGACCTAATACCCACAGTCAGGTTTAACACTTTATAATAGTTTTCGGCTTTATTCTCATATTGAGTTAATTCTATTAATTCTTATTAATTCTCATCAGTCCCTTGTTTTTTTTTCGCGAAAGTTGAAAAAAGCTAAATAAAAACTATTTTTGAAACTAATGCTAAGAAGTATAACACTCAATTGCTTAAGCCTTTTGTCTGCTGGATGATTTAAGACTTTCCAGCGGCCATTTTACTTTAACTGTGTTGCTTTATTATGTTTTATTTGTCATGGACCTGATTGATTGTATGTCTTTTGTATAGTTATAACAGTATAGGTATTGTCTATATTCATGAATGAGTAAATGCAGGGACTTTACTATTCTTATCACTATCTTCCACTGCCTCCTGGAGTTTGGTTAAATCCACACTGGTTGCATCGATGACACCATCCAACTGTCTCAATCTCTGCCGTCCTCTTTTCCTTTTGCCTTCCATCTTTCCCAACATCAGGGACTTTTCCAAGGACTCCTCTCTCCTCATGAGGCGGCCAAAGTACTAGAGCCTCAGCTTCAAAATCTGTCCTTCCAGTGAACATTCGGGGTTGATTTCTTTCAGGATGGAGAAGTTAGATCTCCTTGCAGTCCAGGAGACTCTCCAGACTCTCCTCTAGCACCACAGCTCAAAAGCATCGATTCTGCAGTGATCAGCCTTCTTTATAGTCCAGATTTCACTTCCATACATCACTACTGGAAAAACCATAGCTTTGACTCTCCTGACCTTAGTTGGCAAAGTGATGTCTCTGCTCTTTAGGATGCTATCTAGGTTTGCCATTGCTTTCCTCCCAAGAAGCAGGCGTCTTTTAATTTCATTGCTTTATTTCGTTTGTGGGAGGGGGGGCAGAAGAGACCTGGGTTCAAATGCCTCAACAAGTCAGACCGTGGGCAGGCGATATTGGCTCAAACCTCACTCTTTTTCTCTCTGTTTTTCTTGTTCTGCCTGACCTCTCCCAGGCTGGCCTAATCCACTGGAAGATTCGGAGCAAATTCCAGGAAGCCTTTCCACACAGAGCTTGGTTCCGCTGTGGAATTCTCTGCCCTTGGATCTAAACAGGGCAGCCAACCTGGGTGGGAAGAAAAGGGGGCTGAACAAATTCATGGAAACTGGAAAGCTATCAGAGATCCCATGTCCTCCCCCCCCCAAAAAAAAAAAATCCACCTGATAGCCTGCTGTGGAAGGAGAATACACGAGGACCCCAAGATCCACTGGGAACTGGTTCCAAGCACTGCCACCATGCCAGAAATTGGGGATTACAGAGAACATTATTTGAATGGCCAATGCGATACATAGCATGGTCTCTGGCTCCCCCAGTGGCCAGTCCTAGTAATGACACCATGGAATTACGGTATGTAGACAGTTTTAGCTAAGCATATCCGATCTCGACTGGTTTTGGAAGCTAAGCAGGGTTGGCCCTGGTTAGTCCTTGGATGGGAGACCACCAGTGAATACCAGGTGCTGGAGGCGCCTGGAGTAGGAACTGGCAAACCACTCCAGTATTCCTGCCAAGAACACTCCATGGACGTGAGGTCACGAAGAGTCGGTCAGGACTGTAACGACACAACACACACACAGGAGCATTTATACAGCACACTAGTATTTTGCTAGCAAATACTGTAGTATGCATAACATGGTCTCTGGCTCCTTCTATTGATCATTTCTGGTAAATTCCTCTTTAGAGACACATATTTTAGGATTTTTCTCTTAATACAGTGGACCCTTGTACAACAAAAGGTTTGTATATAACATAACTGTACAACATAAAAAATTCCAGAGACAGGGGAAATTTGCTTAACAGAATTGCCTATGTGGCAAATCTGTACAACATAAAAATGGGATCACCTTGTTTTCAATGCATTCCTATGGGAAATTTGTATAAAGGAAAATTTGCTTAACATAATTTCATTTGGAACAAATGAATTCCTTTATACAAGGCACCACTGTACTTTCACATAGTGGATAAACTAATGAGTGGGTATGTCCTATATATTTCTTCAGCAACTATACTGTACCTGAAATCATCCTCATGTCCAAACTTCAGCCCTCCTGATGTTTTGGACCACAACTCCCAGAATTCCAAGCCTGTATTTCCAATGGCAAAGGACTGTGGGAGTTGTGGTCCAAAACATCTGGCGTGCCAAAGTTTGGACATGCCTAAAAGCATTTTGTTATACAGCCTTTATTTCAGGTCTTATCCTTATTATTCATTTTTGTTTTTGCCAGCGTAAACTCAGATTACTCTCCACTCCTAGTGTCATTTAGGGTACAATTCTAGATCAGTTTTGTAATGCGGGATTGCAAAATGGTAACAGCTTCCTTGACAGCAGGGCAGGAAAACGAAATCCGTCTCATTAAAATTATTCTTACCGTGCCATGGAAACATACAGTATATTTTTTAAAATATAGAAAACCAAACTGAAAACAGGCTGGTGGCAGCTTCAAGGTTTGCAGGTTGATTTCAGAGCTAGCTTGTGCTGTTGTTCTTGCTTTGACTTTGATGGGCAAGCAGCTATTGTGTGGTCTTCTGAAATCAACCTGCCCGACTCAAAGGGGCCACCGGCCTGTTCTTGGTTTCCGTTTGACTCAACAGGCAAAAGCTTTCTCTGGCGCAGTGGTTAAATGCCTGTCCTGCAGGTAAAACTGTGCTCACCACCTGGGGTTCAATCCCAGGTAGCCGGCTCAAGGTTCACTCGGCCTTCCATCCTTCCAGGTGGGGAAAATGAGTACCCAGCTTGCTGGGTGGGGGGCAATGTGTAGCCTGCATGCTGTAATTAAAAACTGTCAACCGCCCAGAGACTACAGTACTTGAAGTAGTATGAGATGGTATAGAAGCAGAACACGTTGCTTAGCGTGACCAACTCAAGGAGAAGTCCAATTAGTTAAGTTTATTTTTCACGAGTCTACCCCAACTCGGCGTTTCTAAATAAGGAATCCCTCTCAATCCTTCGCTAACGCTTTTCGAGCCGCGCCCGCACATCCTCCTCCCGAGGCAAGCCTCGAACTCGCGGCCCAGGGCTGCCGCCTCCCCGCAGGCAGCTGGGTCGGGCGCCTTTACCCGCTACGCCACGCGGGCAAGTCCCCGGGCGGGCCATAGAGTTGGCGCCGGAGGGGCGTTCCTAGAGCGGAGGCCGCGGCCCCTAGGAGCCTTCCGCTCCTGGCCCCGCCTCTTCCGGCGGTTGGCCCGCCTCCCGGCTTCCCGATCGGCAGGAGAGGCGGACACAGAGTAAGGCGATGCTGCCCATTGACGGGAGAAGGGGGCCCGTTTTGGGCTCCGGGGTGGGGGGCGGCGGCGGCGAAGGAGACCCCCGACTCAGGCAGCCTTCTCCCGTGGGGCGGGGAGGAGAGCCACCACCACCTCCCTCACCCCGGGACCCTTCATGTCCCCCTCCCGTAACCAGATGTTCTCGGACTACAAATGCCAGAATCCCCCACTCTGCTGGTTGGGGCTGCTGGGAACTGTAGTCCTGGAATATCTGGGGAAACAAACCCCGCCCCAGTTTCTACCACGATCAAGCCCCCCCCCCCCCGCCTCTTATTTTCATCCTATAGCGGCGAGAGGGGCCTGTGGAACTGCTTGGTGTTCCTGAACTACAACACCCATCATCCCGGAGTGCCTTTGCCACCACTAGAGGTTTAATGCTTGCCTCTTTTTTCTTCCTACGAATTCTCTGACATGATTTAACCCCCCACCACCACCAATTTACCCCAGGGGGACTCATCCTGTTCTCTTATTTTTATTATTTATTACATTTGTATCCAACATTTTGACAGAAACATACTGCACAGGGCTTGCAAACCGAATACTTTATTTTCTAGCCCCCCTTCCACCCCAGTACCATTCAATAACATGTTAATTTATATGCTAATTTATTGGGTTTGTTTTGAGGTGTCATTTCCATCAGACCCAGCCAGGAGGGTCTGTGGTCAGGAATGGGAACTGTAGTCCATAGCGTCTAGAGGGTGTCTGCTCCTTCTCTTGTCAGATTTTAAACATCCCTCTCCCACCCCATCCACCTTGTCCCAATTGCTTTCAAATTTATAATAATCCTAGAGATGTTTGGGGCTATCAAGTGACATCAGTATACATGTTACATATTATGGCACGCCCTTTTTTTCAAGGAAAACAGTAAAAGGGTTATAATGAAAGCTCAGCAATTTTTAAAAAACTGCTTATATTTTAACAATGTAACCACTATGGCACACATAAACTGAAACATGTCATAGACATGAGATGTATTGTTTAGTCAAACAAGAAAAATGTTGAATTATCTGGAAAGCTATTTGATTGTGTACATTTCCCAGCTGCTTTCAACTTTTAAAACAGTGTGAAAGCACAGGATACAAACAAGCAGATAGTAATGATGATAGCAGTGACAATGATATAGTAACTTAATGAAGTGAATTTTCGTCTCATAACTTACTATATTTGGGGCTCTGATTGTTTCTGATTCATTTCCTTAGCCAAATTGGGTCCTGCAAGAAAGAAAAATAGGATAATAAATATGGACACATATTTGTGTCAGGTTGAGCCTGCAACCTTGCCTGACTGTTAGAGCTGAAAATGGGAATTGGGAATTAGTGGGAATTATGGACTTGAATTATGTCAATGACCTTACCTTCTAGAAAGGTAGATTAATTAAAATAACATTTTCAAAGATGCAAGGTTCATTATTCTGCATAATAAAAACGTGTTACCCAAAATTCTCTAGAGCCCAGTATACGTGGCCATATATCTGTTAAAAAAATAAGCATTAATCTGTTTTATTTCTCTCCCTGCATCATTGATCATGCTTATATTTTCAAAGCAGAAATTCTGGAAAGCGATTGTTAGCCACGAGTCCAGAGAAAATAGGAGCCACTCTGCAGCTCCTTTCCAGGTTTCTTCTTCAGCATAAGAGTCCTTGTTTGTGGTATAAATATTATGAAATACAGTAGTATTTATTTATTTATTTATTTATTTATTTATTTATTTATTTAAGAGTATTTTTACCCTGCCTTTCTCCTTGGAAAAGGACCCAAGGCAGCTTACAATAATGAGGGATAACAGTACAGATATGTACAAATTAGATGATCACATTAAACCAAGTACTGAATTAACAAAGTTTAAAAGCCAGTAAAACACACACACACACACACACACACACACACACACACACACACACTTCTGTTACTCTAGAATCTGGCTTAATTGTCCCTTTGTTTGGATTGTGACAGACTGAACTCGATGTAAACACCCTCCCTGCCTTTGGCTCCAGTGTTGTTTCTTAATAAGCGTCAGTATTTTGGTTAATGAGCATCAGTAATGCAAATTTATAAGTGTGTAATCCACCTGCCCTTCAGGTGGTTAGAGAAACGTGTTCTAGTTCCTTCCTCCTGTTACCTCTCCTAAAAGACATTCACCAAATAACCCAATATTTGCTCAGAAAGAAGTTTCTAAAACAAGGTTTACTTCTGTAAAAGGGTGCATAGCGATTTTAGCCAGGTAAATATAATTCCAAAAATTCTCTTGTGCTTTTTGGCATGGTGGATAAACACACCTATATTGTTCTGAAATGCTAGTTCCTTCAGCTACGATGGCTAAATTCTGTGATATTTGAGAGACGCGAAAGCACAAATAAGATCAGCAATCTCGGGCATTATTTCTGTCGCCTTGTTCGCCAAGAAGAGCTCGTTTTTCTGGTCTAAAATGTGGGTTCTTCTGTGATGAAAGAGCCAACGTAGACAGTTTCTCTGCCTCAACAGGGCGCTGCGGTTTAAGCTTGCCAACATCCCTCTGATGGAAGCACTTTCTTTAGGAGACGGAACTTTAATTTGCCACCACCTGGAGAGCTGTTCTTTGCCTTATTTGTGGACTGAAAAAGCATTGTTGTAGAAGGTGTTGTAGAACCTTTTTCAAAACGTTTACAGCTTGGGGTTAGGGTTAGGTTATCTGGAGGTCTTTGAACCCTCCAGAGGACGTGAGAGAGGGCTGCCTCAGTGGCTGCTCCCAGGCTGTGGAACTCCTTTCCACTGGAAGAATGGCTGGCTTTGTAAGACAAAATTTTCTTAAAACAAATTGACCTGTACTTTAATGTTATCATCTCTTGGACCCTATTATAATACTGTCCCTTATTATGTTTTTTTAGTCACATCTGTCTTTTAACATCTGTGTGAGAAACCACCTCGAGTCCTGCAGGAGAATAAGGTGCAGTATAAAATTCAATAAATCAGTGTTTGTTTGCTCAGGTAGAAGTTGTTAGCACAGGAGACTTAATAAATAGCTATTTTAAACAGTGATTTAATTTTCCTCAACTGGTAGCATTCTAAACTAAACTGGTACATTTCCATTCCTAACCAGACATCATGCCAAAAGTTGTGTTGGACGAAAATGATGGGGTGGGTGGGTTTGTTGTCGAGCACGCTGGGAAGGCGCCTGGTCGAAGAAGGTGTTTTTAACATGCCTTGGCAGAGTTTCTCTAAAGCGAGGCATATTTGTGGGATGGTGGTGTAGCTGCTTCTTCTATTTGGTGGCACCTTATCTGCTTCCTAAACTGATGCACAGTGTGGCATTTCTCTTTTCTTTTTCTTTTTAAAATGGAGCCCATGAACTCCAGCATATTCAGGTTCAGGATATGGACCAGGAATTGAATTGCTGTTTGTTTAAAAGCTTCTTGACATGTCTTGGTTCCAGGTTTTCTAGCTAATAGTAAACACTTAACATACAGTAGTTAGCTTTGCAGCAATCAAGAGACTTAAAACAAAACAAAACAAAACAAAAGAGAAGTGTAATCACAAGGAGACGCAAACCAGTTGTCTACTAAATGATGCAAGTGCCTGCTTTTTGCCTTGTCTTTTGCTCTGCTTCTTCTGTTAACGTTTTGCTTTTATGTGCCATTGGTGTATCGCTTCATTTTTAACATCCAGGATCAGTGCTTCTTGGAGGTTGAGATCAGCTCCCTTCTCTCATAGAATCCTAGAGTTGGAAGAGACCTCCAGGGCCATCCAGTCCTACCCCTTGCCATGCAGGAACCCCCCATCACAGGACTCCCGATAGATGGCCATCCAGCCTCTGCTTAAAAACCTCCAAAGAAGGAGACTCCACCACCCTCCTTTGTGGCAGCATCTTCCACTGCTGAACAGTTCTAACTGTCATGAACTTCTTCCTAATGTTCAAATGGAATCTCTTTTCCTATAGTTTGAGACCATTGCCCCGAGTCCTAGTCTCAGAAGCCATGGAAAACAAACCTGTTCCCTCTTCAATATATCCTTTCAAATATTTAAACATAGCTATCATACCCCCCTCAGCCTCATGGGTCTTTCTATGGCCCAAGCCCTGTCCAGATGCCTTCACCTGCAGAATCTGGAAAGAGACATGATAAAAGACTTGTGCGTTCCGTTTGAATTTCGGAAAGAGGGTTTCTCCCCCTGCTAGCCCACTAGCCTCTAAAGCGTTTGTAGTAGCTTGCAACTCTTGGTTTGCTATCTAAGGCTGATGGGACTCATACTCTAACAGCATCCAGGAAACAGCATTGTGCCCATTCCTGTATTAGCAGGATCCCTTTGTAATGTGTGAAAAGTATGCGGCCAAACATTTTGACCGGCTAGTGTCTTTAGTGGAGTTACTAACTTATCTGAGCTGCCTGGGATGTTTTCTTTTCTTTTCTTCTTTCTCTGGATCATGGCTAGAAAGCTGAGGAAGCTTGAGGTTTACTAACTGTGCAGGGATTGGACACACACATCATTTTTGACATTAAAACAAGGTTTGTGTTTGCTTCTCAAGGTCCCAGCTGGTTGTCGCTGAGCCATGTCTACGATACGGGGAAGTGTCCACGCAAAATGGATCATTGGCAAGGTCATTGGGACCAAAATGCGAGAAACAGCTAAAGTTCGGGTGACGCGGCTGGTGCTGGATCCCTACGTGTTAAAGGTAGGGCTTCCTCCAGAACCGGGAAGCCCCTGTGAAGACTGGGAAGCCACGGTCATGAACCCCCAAAGACCTTTGCTGGGCAAGAACTCTGTTATGTGGCCCATCTTACTCTTCCTTTGCATTACTAGGGGAAGTTGGTTTGTTGGCTCTGCAGTTCCCAGAATCTACCAGGTCCTGTTGCCAAAAGGAATGAGTTCTAGTCCCAAAAAGGGCCTTAATTCCTTCCTTCCTTCCTTCTTTCCATCCATCCATCCATCCATCCATCCATCCATCCATCCATCCATCCATTTTGGCTAGAAGCCCGAGATGAGAGGCGAGAGACTCTTCTAAGGCTACTCAGGGCACTTTTCCACGACCCCTAAGATCCGCTGGCAACTTAAATTCGGACTAGAGATCTTGGGGGTTTGTCGTTCTTCCTGTGTTCCCACCCCTCCGCACTCCCTTGCTTCTGTCTACGTGAGGGGAGGGAGAAAAAAAGGGAGAAAAATGCAGGCTCACCTCCGCTCTGCCGTCAGGAGCTGCCCTGGGAAGCATTCCAGTCTCTTCCAGTCTCTTAAAGGGGCAGGGGCAAAAAACAAACAAACAAACAAACAAACACAAGGCGAGGAGAGCCCGGCACTCACTGCTTTGCAATCCGCATCAGAAATTTTTCACCTTCAGAGACCAGGTACTTGGAAAATGCGCTGGGACACGCTTAGGTGGGCGTGGCGTACTTATTTTTTTTTTAAAATTCGGGGCTGGTGGGAAAACAATTTTAAGCTCCAGATCTGGGAGCCCTTTGCCTCGGATTTTAGGGGTCATATAAAAGCGCCCTCAGTGAGTTTGTGGGGTCCTTTTCCCATGCCGGTACAAACTTGGAGTCTGGCATCCCCTCACTCCCGATGCCATGGAGGCAAACCCATGATTAGAAATTGGGTTTTTATTTTTGCAGCGGGCACCCTATCTTATTTTCCTGGCTGGTAGTCATCTGGCAAGACCCAGTGTGGGGAGTGGGGGATGGAGAGCCCCAACTTGACCTCTCGCCTATTGTGAAAACCTCACTAGGGGTTGCTGCGAGATGGAAGCCACATGTCTACACAGAACAACCCCTGCCGCGGGGGGGGGGGGGCGGGGCGAAACCTGGCTTCAGAAGCCGAGCCCCAGAAACAAGAGGGTGGACTGCTTTCCTTTCTTCTTATGCAAGCATCTGAAATTATCCTTTGCAGAATAAATATCCTTTGCAGGATAATTAGGTTGGAATTGTGTTTGCTGGAGACCAGACTTGTTTGCCCGGTGATTTCTATCTGCATCATGCACGCTTTGCTCTCCTTGGGGGCGGTTCTCAGCTTCTCTCCTTATTGTCTGCGTGCCCTTGATACTTGCTCCTCCTTTTCTCCTATTCTGCTCTGAGAGATATTTCTTCTGGTGTGGAAGAGACACGAGCAGGAACCCGGGGACTTACAATTCTCGAGCGAGCCGGCCACATAGGGTGACATCTTTCCTCCTGCCTCCCAGGCTGAAGGTTTTGTATAGGATTCTGGCGTGCCTTAAGCCAGGAGACCTCTCCTGTTCTGTTCAGCTTGTGCTTCCGATCAGGGAAAGCAAACCTCGCAAGACCTGGGCTCCCCACAGAAAAAGTGGGACAGAGATCTTCAAAGCTGACCTTGTTTGTTTGTTTGTTAAACATCAGGTTGCAGTTTTTCCTTCATAGTAACATTTGAAGGCCCTCCTGCTGTCATGCTTGGGTCCACTTTGCGATGGTGGTCTATATCAGTGGTGGCCAAACTTCGGCCCCTCCAGCTGTTTTGGACCACAATTCCCAGAATTCCAAGCCTGTATTGACAATGACAAAGGACTGTGGGAGTTGTGGTCCAAAACATCTGGAGGGCCAAAGTTTGGCCACCACTGGTCTATATATTTTGGACCTGGAGAACAATGTGTCAACTCCTTCACTAGCTTTAAGGCCAGTCCCCGATCCTTGGCTGACCGACGTCCAAAGGCTTGTTGTGCAGATAGGATGGCCAAAGGCTAGGCCACGATAAAGCTTTTTAAAAAGTCATCTTGATCTCCCTGTCCTTTTTTCTTTCTGGCATGTTGTGGATTTTCTCTGCATGAAAACGACAGCCCCGGAAGGGACCCTCACGCTGTTTCCCCCCCTTTTCTCCCCAGTTCTACAACAAACGGAAAACGTACTACGCTTACGACCCCCAGAAGCGGTGCACGGAGGGCGACATCGTTCTCCTGAAGGCTTTGCCCGAACGCAGGAGCAAGGAAGTGACGCACGACATTGCCGAGATTGTGTACAAGGTCGGTCGGGTCGTGGACCCGATCACGGGCAAGCTGTGCACAGGCAACCGTTTCCTGGAAAGCGTGACGGACTCTGAAAACTTGACGGAAAAAGATACCTCCTACCTTAGCGAAAAAATCCAAGAGCTCACTGTGTCTTCTCAAGACAAGTGAAGGTTTTTAGAGCGAGAAAATAACCGGATGCTTCTCCTTGTCGTCTCTGTGGCAGGTGATGTTCTCTAAAATGTTAAGGATTAGTAATAAACCTGAGTTAATGTGTTTGCCCGGTAATAAAAGTGGTCCATTTATTTGAAAATACTACAAATAAATAAAAAATTGCAAATGTATTGCTATAATATCTACAGGCCACCACAGTTGAAAACAGTTAAGAGGCAAAAAGCCCAGTAACGTCTGATATCCTTTTTAGGTAAAAAGGTTTCCTCCCGCACATGTGTGCTAGTCGTGTCCGACTATGGGCAGTGCTTATCTCCGTATTCAAGCCGAAGAGCCGCTGTTGTGCAAGTCCATGGCCACGAGGCCGCCGTGGCTGCAAGGAAACACTGTTTTACCTTCCTGCTTTTTACAGCGATACCTATTTATCTATTTGCATTGACATGCTTTCGAACTGCTAGGTGGCAGGAGCTGGGGTTAACAGCAGGAGCTCGCTCCGCTGCGTGGCAGCTGGGATTCGAACCGCCAAGCTGCCGACTTTGCAGCAGCCAACAGTTTTCAGAAGCCTTAGTCCACTGAGCCACCATGCCCCGATATCCTTTTTTTAAAAAAAAATGAAATTTCACAAGAAAATAAAAAAGCAAAAAACAGGAAAAGAACCCAGAAAATAAAAACCCATGACCCACAAACTATATCACAATACTCAAGTCCAAGTTCAACTTGAGGGATGTGAAATAAACCTGGGTTTTATCATATTTTATTGGACACCCTTGTGTAAGTATACTATTTAGCTGCATTTCATTTCTTGGAGGTCCTTGTGATGAAGAAATAGGCAAACCAGTTGCTAAGGCAAAAGCTGATTATTGTGAACAGTTAGGGGGTTGCACCAAGCTGTTTCTCAAACTAGATAATCAGTGTTTGTTTTTACAGTTGGGGAGGTTCAACCACATCATGATGTTTCCCCTTATATCTGATGGTTTCCAGTTTCAAAATAGAGGGAAATGCATGGAGCAAATATTATATCCCAGCTGTCTGGGCAGGTAAGTGCCGGAGGTCTCCAGCTGTGGAGCCAGAGGTTGGAGGTTTTGATTCCTCCTGGGGCCTCCTTAATGAAGGCTGGATGATGACAGGTCTCTTTCAGCTCTGCAGTTCTTATACTGTATTAAGATTAATGATAGTTCATTGATTGAGGTCTCTGGCTGAGAAACCAGAGATGAAGAGTTTGATTTCCCCCACCGTGCATCTCCTGAGAAATGACCCAGCCTGGGCGGCCTTTAGGCAAGCTGCACCGTTGTCCCCGAGAGCACCCCTTGGAAAAAAAGGAAAATTGCAAACCGCTTCCGGGTGCTCAGTTCCTAGAAGACTGGAAAGGGTCACCCTAACCCATAGTGGACTTGAGAGTGCATGATGTATGGCTCATCCATGGCACAAATGACAACGGGACATGGTTTGCTTGCTCTGAAATCCTCAAAAAAGGGGATTTTTCTGTCGTCTTGACAAACGGAGCATTCAGCAGCCATCCAGAACTGGGCTGAAAGGGGGGATGAAATTCAAAATGAACCCAGATCTTATTTGATAAACTAATGTATTACTAGTATTATTATTAACCACACAGCTAACTACGCTGGATTTTGTAATACCAGTCACTAGTCGAACGCTTCCCAAGCGTTTAGGACTACGTGATGTATCGGTGAATTATGCGAGCAGATCCCAGTAAGGTCGCTTTCTGCAGCTGACTGATGGTGACTTTGTCAACTCCAATTTCTTTTAAATACTTGCTGAGCTCTTTAGGCACTGCACTCAGCGTGCTGATTACCACTGGGACCACCTGTACTGGTTTATGCCAGAGTCTCTGAAGTTCAATTTTCAGATCCTGATATCTGGTAATTATTTCAAGTTGTTTCTCAGTGACTCTGCTATCACTTGGTATTATTATTATTATTATTATTATTATTATTATTATTATTATTATTAAACTGCAATCCTGAAAGAGAGGTTGCCATGGGAGCTGTCAGTTGAAAAATCCGCCAGCGACTCACCGGCTTTTGATGCATAGACACCTTCATGTGTTTTATTGAGATCTTAGATATCCCTGGCAGTGAGAAGAGACCCTGTGGGTCATCTAGTCTGACCCCTGTCCAATTCCTGACCTCTAGCATATGCAGCCATGTGTGAAAAACCCCTTTTTATGTATTTAAGGTGAAGATTCTCAGTCCTCCAGGTGAGTTTATGTGGAAATTGAGTCACAACTGGACTTTTCTTGAGAGATTTGAAACGTTTTGCTTCTCATCCAAGCGGCTTCCTCAGTCTGAAGAAAGCTAGTGTGGAGTCCTCCATTTTTATAGTTCACTTTGACCTCGTGCCACCCTGGGTGTGAAACAGGCTCATCAGATGAATAATATATTATTGGTCCTGGATGGCATTTGTATGGTACAACTCTTTATTTCCCCCCTCACAGGCACATGACTTTTAAATGACTCTTTTTTTTACACTTTTTGGGACCACAACTCCCAGAACCTCCCTGCCAGCGGGCTCGGGGATTCTGGGAGTTGTAGTCCCCCCCAAAAAAACAGGGCGGGTGGCGGGTCTCCGTTCCCAAGCCTTTCGTGAGGCGAAATAATGACTACCAGAGGTCATTTCGCCTCACGGTGGGGCTGGGAGAAGGGAATCCCTGCTGTGCTTGGTGCATGTCGTGGTGAGTGTTTCCTGTGAGGGAGGCGTCGGCGGCCATTTTGAGCCCCCTTTTCCGCGCCTTCCTTGCCCGAGGGGGGCTCCCCCTGGCGGCGGCCGAGGAGGAGGAGGAGGAGGAGGAGGTGGTCAAGATGGCGGCCGGGGCGCTGGTGTCGCTGCCGCCGCCGCTGCTGCTACTGAGGGGCCGCCGCCGCCCCCTCCTCCCTCTCAGCCCTTCCCGCCTTTTTCTCCTCAGGTGAGGGGAGACGGGAGGGTTGGGGAGGGGAGGGGGCCGAGAAAGGAAAAGGGGGGGGAGCGGGCTCAAGGTCACCGGCCGACGGGTCACCCGACCCCCCCCACACTTCTCATTAATCAAAATAATTAATTAGTGAAAGGGGAGGTTATTGGGCGGCGGCGGGGGGGGCGTGCATGGTCTACTTTTGTATCGCTCACCCAGTTGAATAGGTTAAACTAGAAGCCCAAGGTGGCGGGTGGACAGGTGGCGCCCCTCCCCCCCCGTGTTCGTGTGCACAACATGAAGAAGTTTGCACAGGATACACAGGGATTGATAAAAATCACATGTGCTGAATATCTATCTCTAGATATACAGTACAGTATCTGTAATATAGCATATGTGTCTATGGCTGTGTATATATACATGCAAATGCAAACTATCTACAGTATTTACATATGCACATAAATACATACAATTTATGTTTCAGAGAGGGTAGCCGTGTTAGTCTTTTCAATAAGTTTGGCCTGAAATAGAATATATGTGTACATCATGCACACACACATACAGCATACATTGTGTGTGTGTGTGTGTGATATATATACACACACACACACACACACACCCCACCACCACCAGCACCACCACCACCATATATGTGTGTATGTTATGTGTGTATATGTACTCACAAAACTGTGTATTCATGCATACAGCATATATGTGTGTAAATATACTCACACAACAGATACATACTGTACACACATATCAGCTTCAAGTTAAACAGTTACATTTATAGGCTCTATAAACAAGATACATGTATAGTCAAGACTATATATATAGTATGTATATAACCATATACAATACAGCATTACTATATGCATGTAAGTACAGTGGTACCTCGACATACGAATTTAATCCGTCCCGATTGCATACTCTTAAGTAGAACTACTCTTAAGTCAGGGTACCTATCTAAAAATTGAAAAAATAAGTTGAAAAAAATTTAAAAAATGAAAAAAATATTTGTAGGTCGAAAGGACCATATCTAAAATTTGTAAGGCGGCAGGTAAAATGCCAACAGTTTTCCGCTCTTAAGTCGAATTGCTCTTAAGTCGAGCTGCTCTTAAATTGGGATACCACTGTATAAACAAAAATTATATATGCTTATATCCACACATACATGTGTGCATGTGCGTATGTATATATACTGTGTGTGTGTGTGTGCACATGCAAGATTATATGTGGACACATAAAGGACAAATGTGCAGAGGTGTATCTTTATGTCTTGGTGTAGTTTTAAGGCTGCCTCCAAAAAGGAGGTGAAGGGATGTCATGTAGGCTAATCCAGTCCCCCTGGCTCTACAGTTTAAAATTTAAATCCAGGTCACTTTTAAATAACATTGAATAGTGCTAAGTCCTCCATGATGAAAGGTGTGTGTGTGTGTCACCTTATAGACTTCCCGCCAATAGCAAGATTTACAAGATAGAAATGTTGCAAATTGCAATGCATGTAATTTTAGTTTGTTTCCTTGAGGCAGACATTTGGGGGCTGAAGTTGGATTTTTTAAGGCTGGAAGTATCATCCACTCCCTACCCACCCCTCGCTTTTTCTTTTTTTCCTTTTCTTTTTTTTTCAAGTTGCCTGGGATTTTTCCACTCCTGGGGAAGGCTCTGCAGGTGTGCAAAGAGTGGCCAATAGCTTGGAACATTTACCTTCAGCATGCAGTGTAAACAGCACATAATCTTTACTAGCCTTCAGTGTAAGATAAGGGTCTCTGCAGATTTGCCAGGAGACTTTCTGTTTCACCTTGGATTTTTTAGCCTTCTTGTCCCCCTGGGTTGCAACACCACCCAGCACAAGGGCTCTGGGAAACATTTTAGGTAGGAGATTACCATAGTCAAGGCTGGTAGGGCTTAACCAGATGCTGGCATATTTAAAACTCAATCATCCCCCTAGTGAATCAGGCAAGCAAAAGCAAACTCTTAATGGCAGATGGTTCTGGTTTATGTGGGTTTTTTCCCCCTTTGCAAAGATAACAGAAAGGAAACCTGCAAAGGTCTGTTTCCCTTCCATATTCCACCAGTAAATCTCAATAATGTTAACAGCATGTTACAAAAAACTACCCAGAGATCAAGACCAAAAACAGCCAGTAACTTTCCTGGCACTGTAGAGACTACAATCCTAGACTTATCAAGGAACTCCGGTTGAGCTCAGCACTAGATTTCCTGTTGGCCTCTTTAACAACAGAGTAGGATTGCTCAGTACACATTTCTTGATCTGCCATGAATGGCAGGCAAATGAAGGCGTGTCAGTTCTAACAATCATGAGGAAGACAGTGCCCAAGGCCTAGGAAAGGATTCCTGAATTGGCCCTCTGTTCCTCTTGTGTTCCGTAAACCCGAGGCAGGTTTTATCAAGACGGTTTGCCTGTAACCCAATGTGATTCTTGTAAGCCAATGCGATTCTTGGTTGCATCAACAGAACCATAGTGTCTAGATCAAGGGAAGTGATAGTACCACTCTATTCTGCTCTGGTCAGCCCCCACCTGGAGTACTGTGTCCTGTTCTGTGCGCCACAATTTAAAAAGGATGTTGACAACCTCGAGCGGGTTCAGAGGAGGGTGACCAGGATGGTTGAAGGTCTGGAAGAAATGTCATATGAGGAACAGCTTAGGGAACTGGGAATGTTTAGCCTTTCAAAAAGAAAGCTGAGGGGGGATATGATAGCTATGTTTTAATATTTGAAAGGATGTCATATTGAAGAGGGAACAGGTTTATTTCCCATGGCTTCAGAGACTAGGACACGGGGCAATGGTTTCAAACTACAGGAAAAGAGATTCCATTGGAACATCAGGAAGAACTTCATGACAGTTAGAGCTGTTCGGCAGTGGAATATGCTGCCCCAAAGGAGGGTAGTGGAGTCTCCTTCTTTGGAGGTTTTTAAGCAGGGGCTGGATGGCCATCTGTCGGAAATATTGTGAAGGGGTTCCTGCATGGCAGGGGGTTGGACTCGATGGCCCTGGAGGTCTCTTCCAACTCTAGGATTCTATGATTCTAACCCCTTCTTTTTTTTCCAACTGCAGGGGCCTTGCCTCCTCCAATAACCGATCTGCAGAAGACAGCTGGTTGAAGTCGCTCTTTGTCCGCAAAGTAGACCCGAGGAAAGATGCCCACTCCAACCTTTTGGCCAAAAAGGAGACAAGCAGTCTTTATAAATTACAAAGTGAGCGGTCACTTTGTCATTGTCGTCTTTCTCCTGCACAGTTCTGTCCTTTCTTACTTCACCTGACTTTCCACATTGCCTTCTATTTCTCTTTTCCAGTTCACAATGTCAAACCAGAATGCCTAGACTCCTACAATAAGCTTTGGTAAGTTTCAGTGGCGCTCTGAACAGGTTTGGGGATTTTTGAGCCCGGCCGTTTAGACTTTGATAGTCGTCCTAAGCCCAATTATTTGGGAGTTAAGTCCCTCTTAATCCAGTGAGGTTTACTTGGAAGGAAATGTTCATAGGTGCGGGGGAATGGTTAAATCTGGACTTTTCATCCAGGAATGTAGGTTGAGCATGTGGTTGGTGGCAAGATGGGCAGTATTATGCTACTGCATGCTCATTTATTGAAATAATTCCACAGATCAGCAGGAAGGAGGTTTAACCCGAACCTTTTCCCCAGTGTACCAGTTCTGCCATTGGAGGGTTTAGCTGATGCATTCTTTTGCATATGTAAATGAGGCCATTATTACAACCGTTACACTGGTTTTCTTTAATGGTCTTCTTGTCCATAAGCGAGAGGTTGCCATCCCTCTAGAGCAGTGGTTCTCAACCTGTGGGTCCCCAGATGTTCCTGGACTGCAACTCCCAGAAGCCTCCACCACTCGCTGTGCTGGAAGGGATTTCTGGGTGTTGCAGTCCAGGAACATCTGGGGCCCCACAGGCTGCGAACCACTGCTCTAGAGAATGTCAGTGGTGTTCTGTACATTTTAGTAGCCACCCTAGCTTTTTATTTTTTTGTCTTCTGTTTTATTTGTGTATTATATGTCTTCTTTATGGTTCATATTTTTATAATAAAAAACTTGAGATACGAAATACTTAAGATATGAAAGGGAAGTCAGTCTGGTGCGCAGTGCACTCTGGGAATGGAGGTTTTTCACAAAAACTCAATATACAAAAATTTCCCAAGGAAAGCCCCGAGATACGAAAATTTTGCGGAAGACTTCAATTCCCAGGGTGCATTTGTGCCCAATTCGGATCCGTAATAAGAAAATGTCTAAGAAGTAATCCTGAGGAACGAATTGATTTTGTATCTCAAGGCACCACTGTATATTTATTTCGACATCACATGAAAGGGAGCCCACGTGATCAGTCTGGGCTCTCGGAACTATCCACAGCACCCAAGTGCAAACTTGGTCTGGTTTTAAACCACTTTCACAACCGGTTTCTCAGACGAGATGTGCAGGGCAGGACAGGAGAGACCCTGGGAGATCTGTTTGGCCGTGTTACAGAAATAAACCCCAGGGTTACAGGGAGAGGAATTGAAGGGGAAAGGCCTTCACCGCGGTCAGAATGAAAGTCTAGCTGCTGTTGGGATCGGCCTAGGTGCGCTTCTGTGTTGTAACTTCTGTCTTGTTTCTTTTTTGTTTTGTTTTATAAGTGAAGAGGTGCTGATGAATATCCACGAAAAGAAGGAGTATCCCTGTACACTGGTGGGAACGTGGAACACGTGGTACGGAGAGCAAGATCAGGCTGGTAGGAGATAAGACGTGCCACAGAAATGCACGACTTGGCTGATGCTGTGTGCTTGCCGTGGTGTGTTTTGTGTGTGCACGTGCGTGTGTGACTCTTCCGGCCAGGCAGGAAGCTCACAGGGTGGGTGACCGTGTTTGAAGAGTGGAGGCCAACTACCGTCCTCCTTGCCATGATGTGCAGGGAGCAGGCAGCAGGGCCACCTCAGTCTGGCTGCTACAGAGTCTGCTGAGTTCGCCAGGCCTAGATAAAGTTCCCAGGCAGAATCCTTGGCTCCTAATTTGGGATTGGGCCATGGCTGAATTCCCTTTCCTCTAGCAGCATTGAAAGCCATGTGAATGAGCTGCGACCGGGGTTTGGAGTCAGGTGCTGGCCCCAGAGGCCATTTTCATGGCCTTCTCCAAAACAAAATCGGCACTCTGAAGTCACAAGTCTGGACGCTCTACCTCCGAGAGAGGTGCTCCTCAGATTCTGTGCCTGGCTGACTTCGGAGACCTGGGTGGATTGTCCCAACGTGACGTGATCCTTCATCATCATCATCCCAGAGGCCAGAGCGAGCTGGCTACCCCTCGCAGACGCTTGCTGGCAAAAAATCATTTGGAACCGTGTTCCTGGGGTGGTCCAGATGACCTTTAAGGGACGCTGGTGCTTAGAAGCCTAATGCCAAGGGTGAAACATCTTGGACAACCGTCAGTTTTAAGATCCCTCCACCACCAGAGGTGGTGATTTGAGAGGCCCTGGAAGAAGAGAGGTTGGCTGACAATCCCTCCAGGTGGGAGACAGAAAGGGGTAGAGAAGGAAAGGTGGCCGTGGAAGGTGGGTGGTCATACAGGGAGACTAGCAGAGATACCGGAAGGCAAGTGGAAGCACACCAAGTGCCCCCGAAAGCAGGTGGGGGGGTCTCTCATATGTCCTCCTTTTCCTTCCAGTCCACCTCTGGAGGTACGAGGGGGGCTACCCAGCTCTCACGGAGGTCATGAATAAGCTTCGACATGACAAGGTAAGACCAGGTCAAAAGGTGCACTTATAGACCTTGTCCTGTGGTGTTGAGGGGGCTTAAGTTTGTTCCTTTCTTGCGTCTTACCTCCATGTAATTCCACAAAGGATTGTGCTTTGTAAAGTTTGCCAGAAGCTTGTTTCCACAGCCAGCAGGAAAAAAAAAGAGCTGCCGTGTCATTGGCAAAAGCAAAGGAGATCCTTGATTTATTTCTTGATCCTAAATCATGAAAGAAACTGTTTGAGGGGTGGAGCTAACAACAGCACAATGTCTTCTGGAGAATAACTACTAGGGCAGCTGGGCCTTTTCCATGAGGAGCTATCTGGATGACGGCAGCAAGAGTTGTGTGCTCGATATAAACTTTTTGGTTGTTGTTTTTTTAATTCTCAAAGGCTTTCACGGCTGGGATCTAATAGTTGTTGTGAGTTTTTCGGGCTGTTTGGCCGTGATCTGGAAGTTTTTCTTCCTGATGTTTCTCCAGACTCTGTGGCCGGCATCTTCAGAGGGCAAGGAGCTCAGGGAACTAGGAGTTCTCTCAGTGCTCTTGTTTTTTTTTTTTTTTGTGCTTTGTTCTACTAACATGTGTTAATGCGCTACTGCCAATTCAAGAAGCACCCTGGATCTTGTGTGTTTATCTTACATGTAGACATTCATGGAGTATCGCAAAGCGAGGGGACCCATGCTTCTCTCCCGCAAGAACCAGCTGCTGTTGGAGTTCAGTTTTTGGAATGAGCCGGTTCCCAGGCCAGGGCCAAACATCTATGAACTGAGGTCTTACCAACTACGTGTGAGTCTCTCTCTCTCTCCCCCCCCCGCCCCCCCAATAGAATTTGTATGGTTAAAATGGAAGGAATGGATAGCAAAGCAAGGTGTCTGCCTTGACTGGGCCCCAGTATCCGGTGGGGTTCAATGCAGAACACAGGGGCGGCCGTGCAAGTGTGTCCCTAGTTCTAGCAGGGTCTCTGTCGTGTCTCTGTGCTTGCATTCATCGAAGGATGACCCGTACCAGGGGGAAGCCTGCTCATGGCAGGGAGGAAGCTTATGCCATTTCCTTTAGCCTCCTCCTGTGGGCTAGTGTGTTTCTTACAAAAGTAGTCAAGAGAGACTTGGCAACTGGAAAAACCCTCCACGGCTTGGGACCAGAGTACCTGTCGGAGCGTATCTCCCAGAGGTCAACCGGGGTCAGACCCACTAGAATGTCGCAGGCACGCTCACTTAGGGTGGCCACACCCAGGGAGGCGCGGAAATCGCTCACGCGTAACCGCACCTTCTGTGTGATGGGCCCCACGATGTGGAACCACCTCCCAAGTGAGCTGTGCCTAGCACAGTCCCTGCCCGCCTTTAAAAAGGCATTGAAAACCCTAATCTTTATAGAGGCATATGGCGACCTTTCTATTTAATTCCTTTTTTTTTTTCTCCCGCCCGTGCGGGAGAAAAGAAAAAAAACCGCCTATTCTTGGAGGGTTTTTCCCTCTTTATTTTACTAGTTCTTGTTTTTTTTTATTTGTCATTGATGTTGGTTTTTATCCTTTGTAAACCGCCCAGAGTTCCGTCTGGAAGATGGGCGGTATAAAAATGTAACAAACAAACAAACAAACAAACAAAAATAGGGCTTAAAAGCGAAACTGTAAGAAGGCTTCCTGTTCAGCTTCTCCAGGGAATTCAGTCAGTTGAATTCCGGGAGTAAAAACTGCCCCCTGAAGACACCTCCATCTGTATCAGGCTCTCCACCCCCTGTTGCTTAGGCTGTATTTTTTGCTGACTGAACGGGGGTTTAAGAAGGTTCCTGGAGCCCAGGGGGTGGGCAGCTCCTTGACCACTCCAGGGACCCTTGTAGGTCCCCTCCCTTGCTTCCCAGTCTTGAGTGAACAGGTTGTGATCACCTCTCTCTTCTCTTTCAGCCTGGAACGATGATCGAGTGGGGAAACTACTGGTAAGTGTGACCTCTCAGCGCCTGTGTGTGTGTGTGTGTGTGCGCGCACGCGTGCGCAGCTGGATTCCAGCACCCTCAAAACACCAGGAAAGAGAGGGCACCGCTAGGTTTGTCCTGCTGGACAAAGCCATTCTGCCCTGGACTGGTGATGCTCATTAGGCTTCCAAAGCAGATTCTTCCGTAGCCCTACCTGAAGGCGCTGTCGGAGACCAAATGGGAGGTGTCCAGCACGTGCAGCGAGGGCCGTCATGAGGTTCACCTCTCGTTCCCCTAACCCAGCATTCTGCCTTATGACCGAATGCCTCTGGAAGCTGGCAGGCAGGGCAGGAGGGTGGCCAGTGACTCCCTGGTGGCCTTGACTTTGGTGGACCGAGGCAGACTGCCTCCGAATGGGAAGGTTTCGTTGGTCAGGGCCTTTCACTTTGGACAAACCCTCCCCTCCTCCGTCAATATCTTGAATACTTTCCAAACCCGTCAGAGCTAGCAGCTGCCCTGACGTCTTTATTGTCAGTAATATTTCCTGACAGTTAACAAGCCCCACAATATCTGAATCTACTCAGACGGACACTCCTGTGGAGTGTAATGGCACTAGACAGGAGGTTGCAGGGCTGCCTCCTTACTTCAGCTTTTCCCTGAAGTTTCCCCGCTTATTCAGGGGAGGAGGTAGGTTGGGCTAATTTGCCAATCTCCTGCTGGATCATTTTGTCCCTGACTGCTTTGCTGTAGGAGGTTCCCACTTTCCTACCCCTTTCCTTATCTTGAGCACCCCTGATTTCCTTGCAGGGTGCTTCTTGGTTAGGTCACATCAACCTCAGTGCTTACAGTGGAATGACCCCAGGGGACCGAGAGCGCCTTTCCCGTGCGCAGACAGGTTCTTAGGCAGACAGGTGTTTACCAGAGCTGGTCCTGTGCTGTGGAAAGAGCAGCATGTCTGTTTATTTAATAGTCAGAACACACTGTACGTTGGAAGAGCAGCCGAAATGTTTTCCTCTCTGTGGGGTGGGCCCAGCTTCTGTTGCCCAGGACAGATGTACTTCCCAACTGTTCCAGCACCTTTCTTGCTATTTCTTATCATTTTTAAAGCCCTGTTTATACTTTTTACACACGGCACGGAAATGGTACGGTTTTCAGACTACAACTCCCCAAATCCCTGGCTATGGGGGGATTTCCCAGTGCTTGCTTTTAATGACTTAACCGGACAAAATGCTATACTTTGAAAGAAAAGGACATGTCTTCAGCTGAAATCCAGTAGTAACTTGCAGCTTGAAGGGGCACACTGAATCAGTGGCGATTGATTTGGTGATTCAGCCCCATCCATAAGTTCCACTAAGCATGGCAGATATAGACTTCAAAGGATAATTGGAACTGCAGAAAAAATATTGCTACTAACTTGCCATCTATTGTGGAATTGTATACCACATGAGCTAAAAAGAGGGCGATAGAAATATATACAGATTCCACACATCCTGGACATAACCTGTTTCAGTTGTTACCCTCAGGGCGATGTTTTAGGGCATTGCATACTAGGACAACTAGTTATAAAGATAGTTTCTTTCCAAGTGCTATCAAACTGTTGAATAATTATTTTTTACTTCTCTTCTTCCTTTTTAAATAATAGGTTATATTGTATTGTTGTACTGTGTTTTTATTGTTGACTATCTGATTCTTATACTGTATTTCCTTTTATATATGGAGAGCATATTTTACCAAACCACACTTGGCCAATAAAAGTATTCTGATTCTGATTCTGATTCTGATTGAACTGGGCCTCTTCTAGTCCCAGCTTACTACTGGATGTCAGGCTTTGAACGATTGAAAGTCTCTTTGGTGTTAGCAGGGGAGGAAGTAGTTCTTGGCATCACAGCCGACAGCCAATCTGTGCTGTGTCTAGTTGAGGTCTGCTACAGCCCTTATAGAGCCAGTATTCATTAGAGGTCTGTCTCGGCTGAAAGGGAAGAGATGGACATTGGGAGAGCATTTCCAGAGTATTAGAACTGGTGTTGTAATCGGAGGCGTTTCCTAGGGTGGGATTGTTTTCAGCCTTAGGGCAGCGTCCTCTGGTACACCAACCTCCCTCCCCCTTTGTTCCGCTGGCTGGCTTTGATGATATACAGAAAGGCTACTGGCCCCGTGTCAGAGTTTGTACTTGGGGAAGAAAAAAATAGATGAAAACTGTGGGGGGGGGGAGGAAAAACAAAGGATTAAAGAATATTGTTGCTTCTTGAAAGCATTTGCAGAGACACCTGAGTTTGTAAACTTTGGGGGCTGCAGGAAGCCCCAGAATTTCTTTCCCTCCCTGCAGCATTAATTTCTAAGTTCCCATTAATGTGCCTCTTTAACTCACCACGCCAGATGGATATACATTTATGCTCTTTTGATTTTACTTAATGCAAAAATGTTGTATTTGATGACAAAGGCTGTTACAACGCAAATGCTTTGCAGTCATTAAACTCTGACACTTACCAAAGCATCCTTTGTAAACTTCGGCATGCATGTGCACGCATGCGCACGCACAACTTTCTAATGTGAGATTGCTAGTCCCCCTCAAAAAACCAAAGAGTGACAGTTTGTTATTTGCATAATAAGAAGTAGGCCTTACACAGGAGGGTGGATATAAAGATAAGGTGACACAAGGTTTGGTAGCCTGTCCTGCACTGAAAAGATGCTGTCAGAGAAGGCTCTGTTGTTGCCTGAGATGCACTGGCTGTAAAGTATCTTGGCATCTCAAAGACGATGTGAAAAGGACACCTGCCCAGTGTTTCCAGGGTGCACTTTTTCCCTCCCGCTCAGGACTGGCATTCTGTTGTTGCAGTTTTGTTGTGGGGAATATGGGGCAGAGATTAAGGGAGATGGGGAAGCAGCCCCTCTGGGAGCGGCAGCCTGAAATGATAGTCTCCTTTCTGCTTTCTGGCAAAGGCATGGCTCACCAAAACACCTGTGGAGAACCTAGTCCAGAGGTAGAGCACGCGTGCTTGGTATGCAGAAACCCTCCGATTTGCTCCCCAGCACAGGCCACTCAGCATGAGTAGCCCTGAAGGAGAAGGGTCTGATCCCTGTGTCAGAAGGTGAAGCAAAGAGGCGCAGAGAACAGGCGAGCCAGGGTTGCCTTCCAAAGATCTGATTCCAGTTCATGGGGACTCAACTTTGCAGCCCTGGACAGGTTTCTTCCTCTTGCTTCTCAACTTAAGAATCATAGAATCATAGAGTTGGAAGAGACCTCAAGGGCCATCCAGTCCAACCCCCTGCCATGCAGGAACCCCATCACAATATTTCCGACAGGTGGCCATCCAGCCTCTGCTTAAAAACCTCCCAAGAAGGAGACTCCACCACCCTCCGTGGCAGCATCTTCCACTGCCAAACAGCTCTAACCGTCATGAACTTCTTCCTAATGTTCAAATGGAATCTCTTTTCCTGTAGTTTGAAACCATTGCCCCGAGTCCTAGTCTCTGAAGCCATGGAAAACAAACCTGTTCCCTTTTCAATATGACAACCTTTCATATATTTAAAGAAATATTTAAGAAATGCTTCTCAGGTTTATTTTAAGGGCAAACGTAATAAAGATGATGATGCAGTCAGTGTGCCCTGGACTGCTGCGGCGTGAATAAAGAAAAGCAAAACCAAATCCTGAACCAATTACATCAGTTTCTTTAATCTTAAAATGGGCTCCTGCCATCTTCTTTTACTTGGAAATGCCCTCTTAGGACTGTTCTGGCATTGCACAAAGTTGGAACGCTCTCTGTGACGCTCACTCCTGAACCGCAAGGCAAGGTTGTTTAGCAGTTAACTTGGCAGCCGTCCCTGGGTCGCATTTATAAACCCTTCTTTCCCTCTCTTTCAGGGCCCGGGCCATTCGCTTCCGGCAGGATGACAAAGAAGCCGTCGGTGGCTTTTTCTCGCAGATCGGGCAGCTGTACATGGTCCACCACCTGTGGGGTATGTCAGGGTTTGCATTTCTCACCTTTGGCTTGGGATGTGCCTGATTGGCCTCCTTCTAAGGTCCTCTGGGGAAGTTTGGACTTGGCTCATGTTTAGACTGCCATATTGAACCTTCAGATAAAGCCAAGAGCGCCCTGGGTTCTCCAGTAGGGATTGCTTAACAGTATTAGCCTTAACTCTATATGGTGTATTTAAAAAGATAAAGGTAAAGGTTCCCCTGCTGCACATGCGTGCTAGTCATGTCCGACTCTAGGGGCAGTGCTCATCTCCGTATTCAAGCTGAAGAGCCAGTGTTGTGCAAGTCTATGACCATGTGGCCGGCATGGCTGCAAGGAAACGCTTTTACCTTCCCAGTTTTTTTTTACGACGGTACCCATTTGTCTCCTTGCATTTTTACCTTGCATTTTTACATTCCAACTGCTTGGTTGGCAGGAGCTGGGGTTATCAGCGGGAGCTCGCTCCGCTGCGTGGCACCTGGGATTTGAACCTCCGAGCTGCCAACTTCGCAGCCAACAGTTTTCGGAAGCCTTAGTCCGCTGAGCCACCACGCCCCTAAGGTGTATTTACACCAGTGCATAAAAAAAGAAAAGAAAGCAACAACCCACAAATTCGGGTGTGAAATGGGGTCTAATCAAGGGGCTGAAGCTGGCATCTAACTGTGAAACGTTTCACCCTTGGGTTTGTTCTGTCTTGCCTGATTAAGACATCCTCCTGAAAATGTGCATTTAGTGCTTGTTGGTGTGCGTTTTATAAGAAGAACAATATAATAATCTTAGAAGAGCAGAGCTAGAAGGGACCCCCTGGAACATTGTCCAGCCCTTCTCAAGGAGTCCCAGGAAGGAATGAAACTTCCATTCTCTGGCTGTGCACCTAGGTACCCGATTCCCTGAGCTATCCCAGGAGTCCCACATATTTATTTATTTATTTATTTATTTGGCTGCACCTTTTCTCTTGGTTATACAGGAGGTTGGAGAGCCACGTACACATTTACTTATGCTTTTCCCTGTTAACATTTCCAGCCTACAAAGATCTGCAAACAAGAGAAGACATAAGGAACTCTGCGTGGCACAAACCTGGATGGGATGAGCTCGTGTACTATACAGGTAAGAGCTCAGATCTGTGCAGGCTGAGTTGGAGAAATATCTTTTCTCTCTGGGTCATGTCGCTTCAGGCATCGGTAGTTTCTGGAACTGGTCTTGGTTGAGCTCGTTAACTGAGAGTTCAGGACTCAGAGAACAGCTTAGGCTTGCGGTTTCAGATCTCTTCAAATTCAGACTGAGATGATGGGTACATTTTGCAAAAAGGTGGGCTGAGGGTTCGTTCTCAGGGGTGGCGAGGTCGGATGTTTGCTAAGGAAACAGCACCATCGTTCTCACTGCGTGGAGCCCCCATGAAGGCTGGAGGTGGTGTGTGGAAGCTTTTTTGCATTTATTCCAGGCGAGAAGGAAGTCCCTGATGCTTCTTTTGGGAGAGTGTCTTTTGATCTAGAGCAGCATCTTCTTATTCATGTGTGTTTTTCAAATATGGGTGCAAAATTTCACTCACAGTTCATGTTCAATATGTCTAAACATAGACACATCCCTTTTTTAAAAAATGAACCTCTCTCTCTCTCTCTCTCTCTCTCTCTCTCTCTTTCTCTTTCATTTCCTTCCTTCTCTCTTTCCTGCCTTCCTTCTTTCCATCCTCCGTCCTTCCTTCCTAGTGCCCCTAATTCAGGAAATGGAATCAAGAATTATGATACCACTGAAGATTTCTCCACTTCAGTAAAGCTGCTGATTGATGGGTGCCTCTGTGTAGATTTAAATCTGACAAATGTTTTTGTCTCATTTTGCTTGTCTGTTTGTTTGTTTGTTTGCTCATTGAATGGTCAGTGTGTGGCAGTAGAGGCCCTGACTTGGGGAGGAACTCTAAACGGAGGATTCTGAACCAGACCTCTTTAATTCAGACCCTACAGAAGCACTTAGGAGAGAGTTGTGAGGTCAGTGCATGATGTCCTGGTGTTTAACACCAGGTTCTTTGCCACACAGTCTGCTGTTCAGAGAACCAGCAGGCCCTGAAGAAAAACGCACAAACCTCAGTGGTCGTGGCACAAGCTTTAAATCCTTGATTGATGCTCTTCTACTTAATTATCAGGAGATTGCTGATTTGCACTCCATTCTGTTCCTTTTTCTCTCTCACCATGGCTGCTTCTCTGGTCTGCAGGACCTTCCCGGTAGGTCACAAACTGGCTCCAAGGCAAACATCCTGAGCCCCTTCCCCCTTTCCACCCTCCCCCACCCCACCCGACACCGGCTAGCTTTCTGCAAACAGGCTCTGGGTTTGCCTGTTTGGAGAAACCTCAGTGCCTCCAATTTGTTTCTCTCTTCCCCTTGGCCTGCCTGGCAGAAGCACTCCCGTCTTCCTGTCGTGCTTGGTCTTCATCTGTTTTGCCTTGGCCATCGGCTCAAAAAAGAGACTTTTTTGGCTGGGGAATAGAGAGGACCCCTGGATTTTCACATTGGGAGGAAAGATATGGTTGCCGACTAAGGGTGGCTTGTGCTTCAGGAAGCCTCCTCCTCCTCTCTCTTTACTAAAGCCGTGTCTGAATTTGGATGGGTGAAGCCATGGGTGAAGGGTCCCCTCCCCTCCCCTGCTGCTGCTTCTTCAGCGCCACCCTTTCTCCAATTCTTGGGATTTTTCTTCTGGCTGGGTCTCCCCATGCCTCTCCCTTCCTCCCCGCCTGGCTTTCCTTTGGCAACAAAGGCTGTAGACCCCCTGGATCAGAGGAGGTGTTTCTCAGCTGCGGGGAAGAAGCACCGAGAACAAAACCTGGCTTGGGTTAAAACGACGCTTGAACCTCCACACTCTGTCCGATGGGAACCAACTACATAAACAAGGCAGTTCCCCGGGAACTTGGACAAAACCGCTCCTGGATTATGTAGTGAAGCAAAGTAGGGAATTTTTTAAAAAATTAATAACTCATCCATGTTTTCAGTCATGTGAATGATTAAATTAACGTTAACTGCAAGAAGTAATTCTGGCAAAACCGGGGGAGAAGACGAAGCGTACAGAATCATTTAGGGCTGGCACAGATCACTGGGCCTCCCTTGTCCAATTTCCTGTTTTTGATTTCTCACTGTAGAACAGAAAAGATTTTCTGTGTGCAATGTAATGCCTGTAATATTGTAAACATGCCATTATCAGCGGTGACCCCGTTGGCTCATGAATCAGGGCAGATTGCTGTATGTCGGATTACCTTGGAGACGTCCACTTCAGTGAGTTTTCTGGCTGAAGGGTCAATAAAAAAATCCTATTGATTTTCGCATGTTACTGGGATGGCTTGGATTTCTTTCAGCAGCAATGGAGTTTTGAGTTCCTACTGAGACAGGTCGGTGGGTCGGTACAAGCTCAAAGAAGCGGGTCTCATGAGATTTTAAGGCTGCAAGTCAGTCTCGCTAAAACCAAGTTAATTTATTTCCAAATAAGTAACGTGATGCTGTCAAGTCCAGCTTAAGAGGGTGACGTTGCTCTTACCTTTTCGGTCTAGAGAATGCGAGGCTTCCACACTGGCGTTCAAAGATGTCCTTGTTGGTCTCCTCCAGTGAGATCCGTGTTTGGCAAGAGCTTTGGGGCAACTCTGAAGGGTCAGCTTGACCATTAGGGAAACGGGGGCAGTCGCCTTGGGTGGCAGGTGCTTGGTGGTGTGCTGGACGCAGTTAGCAGCACCCCCAGGGCTTGTCTCACTGCTGGTTGGAGGAGAACCGTGTCTTGCCCCTTTGCCTGCCCTGCATCCCATAAACTACCCAGGTGCCCTCAGGTGAGGTGGACGATGCTGTCCTGACACAAGGCTAAACTACAGTCCGTCCTTTTTTGGTGGGATAGGAGGAATAGCAGAGGGTGCCAACTGCTGCAGTCGGCAAGCCTGGAGCAGAGGATGCACATTCGTGCTTTGATTATTATTTCTAACTTGTTCACCTAGTGCCTCACTGATACAATTCCATGTCCGCACACACATAAACAAAATATCAAACCAAAGGGAGAGGAAAAACCCTGAGGCACCCTGAAGACCAACAAACATTTCTTTTGTCACAGGTTTTCATGGTCTTAACAGTCCACTCCTACTCCAATATTCCCATTACCGGCACCTTTCGCGGTATCCTTTCTCCTGGGGTCAAGGGGAAAAAAACCTCCAGCATCTGAAAGGATGGGTTCTCATTCTGGAGGCTTATTGGGGTTTTCTAAAACTACATCCACGGGACCCTGGTTTTTTCCTGGATAGAAGAGATCCAATTCCCTGACATGACCTGGCCTCTGATTACGCCCACCCACCCCTTTTCCAAAAAGGGAAGCCGTGTTGTCCATCAGAGCCAAATATTGTAGGGATGCCCAGCGGAAGGGCAACAGCTCTTGCTTTATTGGCTCAGACCGACGTATCTGTGGCCCGTGGGTGCCTGCCACCAAAACCTGCTTCCGTGCCGTGGTAGCGGCAGACGGGTGGCTTTTAATCCCTTCTCGGCCGCAATTTCATGGCATGAGAGAGATCAGTGGTGCTCTCTGACCGATTCCACAGGAAGTTGTGGTATCTTACGGTGGCCATCCCGAGGCAGCACGATATGCAGTTTGTTTTGTAGCTTCAACATACAACTTCTTTTTTGGGGCGTATAGAACCTCCCACTTTTACCTGAGGGCCCCGACTTCTCCCTTGCGACGAGGAAAGAGCACGGAACCCATCTCGGTTTGCTCTCTGGTAGGAACACCTGAAAGCAAAACCTCTTTTCTTAGCGGCATGCCGTCCTCTAAGAGAAGTTACAAGAACCGATTGGGGAGCCTTGAATGTGCTCATTTACCAAAGAGGGATCTTGGCTCGACTCTTGACCCTAATTTCCTGGAGAGGAACAAGGGGAGCACCCTTTTCCCCCAGCCCCCCCTCCCTCGCGAGAAACCTTGGCACATTTCTAGTTCCTCGGTTCTGCCACAATGCAGCCGTTGTTAGTGCAAAGGAGTGCTTCTGCTCAGCTAAAGCACCCTATTCTCACTAGAGAATTTTCTTTTCCCAAGAGTTAGCAGCTCTCTCTCTCTCTCTTTCTCTCTCACGGCTCTCTGCCGGGCAGGGGGAGGCAAAGAAGAGGCATCTTGCAGAGTCAGCCAAAAGGATTGTCGAGGATGGATGTGTGTGTGTGTGTGTGTGTGTGTGTGTGCTGGCTGGCAAAAGCTGCACTTTATGGGGAGCCCATGGGGATTCTGTGAAAACCGCCTCTCTCTCTTTCAATTCCCAACTACGTTCACGTTTGATTTCTTGAAGCTCTTGGTGGCCTGAGATGCCTCAGGTTGACCCCTGCCTGTTTTGGCAGGCCCCTCCAGCTCTCCCTGACCCCTTTTCCTTGGGGGTGGGTGGTGGGTGGAATTGTATATCTTGAAGACTTCCATTTGTTGAGATCTGCCCTTTATATAGGTTGTGGGTTTTGCACAATTGGCACCCCTAAATAGCAGCCGTTCAAAGCGGAAAGAGATCCCACACGCCTAGGGGGATCCCACATCTTACCCTTAAAAGAGCTGCACCTGGGCCCTGCCTGTCCACCCCCCCACACATTGAAATATTTTTCTTTTGGACATTGAAATATTTTTCTTTTGGGGGGAAACTTTTTAAAGCCCTCTATCCCCTTCTAGCGACCAACAATATTTTTATAAGCACCTTTTTTTCCTGTGTCTCTGGAGGAGACCCTAAAACGTGGCCGCAATCCTTCCCACAACCTCTGAAGGGCAGAAAGGGGCTTGTTCTGCCTCTCCTCTTTGTGTAGGGAACTTGGGGGGGGGGAGGTGGCGTTGGGGGCTTTGCCACCCCCTAGAATCCTAGTCTCTTGCCAAAAACAGAGACAGGTAGAGCTTTCCATCACATCCTAATTTCAGCCGCTTTCCACAGGCAGATATGTGGGTGAGTGTCAGGGTTTTTTGTCCAAATCAGTGTGATGCATTAGGACAAAAAAGACCCCTTGCTGCCATTTTTATTTGTTTTAGGAAACGATGTGGTGAAGATGTGATGTGTTGTCATGATCATTGGTCCTCTCTGTGGGACAATGAAATTTTCATTGAAATACCCCCAAAAAATGTGTGGTTTGGTTTTTCTGATTTCATTTTTGTTTTATCACACTCTGTGTGTGTGTGTGTGTGGTGTGTGTAGTGTTTGGAAGGAGCATACTTGATTATGGGTACATTTATATTTTTTGGGGGGAGGAAGCATTTTTTACGTTTTTGGTGGAATGCTCACTGGGGTCAGGAAATACCCCATAACTCAGGCATGTCCAAACTTCGTCCTTCCTGATGTTTTGGACCACAACTCCCAGAATTCTAAGCTTAGATCACCAATGGCAAAGGACTGTGGGAGTTGCGGTCCAAAACGTCTGGAGGGCTGAAGTTTGGACATGCCTGCCATAACTCTTAAAACAACACCATCAGTTTTTATCCTAACTCTACAGAGATGCAGCTTTTCTCTTCATGATTTGGGGCACCAGATCCTTTTTTTCACTTCATCCCTCAGAGGTGACACAGACCGCTGGCAGACTCTCCAGAGCCTTGGAATTCGTATGAGGGGTCCTGGCGGGAGAAAAAAAAATTCCAAGACACATCCATTTGCAAATAACAATAAGAACGTGTTTAATTGCATAACCATACATCTACCTATGTGACAAGTGTTAATAAAATAAGCCTAGTTTATAATTTATCGCTCCTCTAGTTCCTTCAGCAGCTCGCCAAAGTGGGTGATGTACCATTTTGCTTTTTCCTTGACCTGCTTCCGCACCACGTTGCCTCCGAAGCCAATGAAACAGTCCTGGACAAAGAAAGCAAGAGGCAAAGGAGGTTCATGTCTCCATTTCAGGAAAGAAGAGAAAGTTCCCAGGGCTCCCGACAAAGGACAAAAGAAGAGACAGCAGACGGAACAGAAGAACCTCTGGCAGCAGCCTGGACCAACCCCAGGCGCTGAAGGGCACAGAACAAGGCTTGGATGTGTAAATGTTTAGACGACCAAGTGCAGCTCAAAAATGTCCCAAATTTCCCAAAACTCGAGAACAGGGAACACAGAAAAGGTGTCCAAGTTTTGCTAGGCTTCGTGAGCAAAAAATGTTGGGGAATACAGACAGTCCAGCATGAAACAGGAGGGAAAAACACCTTTACTGCAACTAGTGGACCATGCAGCACATTCTGCCCTGCTTCCCAGTTATTTTGTTCCAGCAGGCCAGTTTCTCAAGAGGAATCAGTTGTGCCAACATTGATGTGGGAGCCTCTGGAAATTTATTTATTTATTTATTTATTTTCATATTTATATACCGCATTTATATTTATGTACCAATTTCCCTGGCATCACATAATCGATCTGTTTGCTGCTTGGTCTCAGCAGCTGCTCACGGCATTTCCCCAGAGCACAGAGAGAAACTCCTAGTTCCCTGAGCTCCTTGGCCTCTGAAGATGCCGGCCACAGAGTCTGGCAAAACGTCAGGAAGAAAAACTTCCAGAACACAGCCAAACAGCCCGAAAAAAACTCACAACAGCTATTCCCCTTTCCTTTCCCAGTCACGTGATGTGTTCAAGTCGGCTCTTGCTTCAAAACACTTTTGCAAAACTGAACCAGAAGAGTTTGTTCCTGGATGCTGGTTATCAGCGCCCTGGCTGCCCTTGCTAAGCCCTGACTTTCCATTTGGCTCACCTTGCGTGGCAGATAGGAAAAGAGATGATTAACAGGGAGGTCAAATCATTAACTAGGAACAGCCATCAAGTCTGGCTCTTACAGAGGACGCATAGGTTACGTCCATCCATCTGTCTTACTGCTTCTCATTGTGAAGGGTTTTGCCTCATGCACCCATAATGGAGTTGATCTATTACAGTGGACCCTTGTATAACAAACAGCTTGTATAACAAAATTTGTACAACAAAAAAATTCCGGAGATAGGGGAAATTTGCTTAACAGAATCGCCTAAGGGGCGAATCCGTACAACATAAAAATGGGATTACTCCATTTTCAATGCATCCCTATGGGAATTTGTATAAAGGAAAATTTGCTTAACATAATTTCATTTGGAACGAATGAATTCCTTTATACAAGGTACCATTGTATTTCTTTTTTCATTGTTGTTTCCCCCAGGGGATGATACGGCTGGTTGGTTTTGCAGATGGTACTCAAGTTGCAACTGGCAGCCACGTGAGATTTTTGGAAGGCACTTATCCTTATGATGCATTAGCCGTGCCGGAAGGGGCATTGGTTGTGGGTGTCTGTGACACTGTAATCTGAGGCTTGTGAAACATGTTTACATTTGGAATTGCGCAGGCCTATCTGCCAGGGCAAGGTAGCAAAAGATCCTGGCAGACAAAAGATAGTGTGCTCCAGTGGTTATAATCTCAGGCATGAGAGCTTTGGGTTCAAGTCTCTATAGAGCCCTAAAACTTTGAATGGCTCTTTCTCAGCTTGTTGTGAAATTTAAAGAGGGGGAGAAGAGAGCCAGGAAGCCTCATCTTTGGTTCAGTGAAGGAAAGGTACAATAAAGAGGTAACTAATAAAAGTGTGATACTATCCAGCAGGGCTGTGGAGTCGGAGTCGAGGAGTCGGAGTCGGAGGAAATTTTGGGTACCTGAAGTCGGTGTGTCCAGCATTCAAGGAACTCCGGAACGTGGGTCTCCCACCCATTGGGTCAAGTAGCATGTCTACCTCTGTCCGAGAATGAAACGGGAAAGTACGAAACAACGGTGCAGGAGAATAATCAGGGAGAGAGGGCAGACTCACCGCAGGTGGACAGGCTTCCATATCCGTCGCTCCATCTCCAATCATAACCACCTTCTTAAACTGAAACTGCTCCTTCAGGTAACTAATAACCTGTCCTTTGCCGCCAGACTCGGCGGTGGGCTGTGTTTCATCAAAGCCGGCATATTCTCCTGGAAGCATATGATCACAGCAGGGGAAATCAGCCACAGGCCCTGACTATGAGGCGAAAGAGAGAATCACACAGGTGCTAAACTCAGGTAAAAAGAAACATCCCATCGGGGCAGGGATTCAACGTGGGAAGGTTCCAAGTTTCAAAGCCGATCGAATCGGCTCACGGACGGCACAGCTCCTCTGCAGCAGCAGGCGTTTGTTCGTTTTGAAAGTTTATTGGAAGCTTCCGGCTGGACTTCTCGTATTATGCACCTCAGCTTCAAATGGGGGTGTTATAGCACTTGATCCTGCCTGCCTGGTACAAAACAGGTCTAAAAATAAACCATGCTTTAAGGAGGGAGAAAAAAAAAAGCGGAAAATCACCAACAACCAAGTAAGATAACAGCGGTGTCTTTGGGATGGTGGAGCAACTGCTCCCCTGGAAAGATCCCTGCATCTTTTCCCAGTCAAGTGAACCCAGTTTATCACCTGAAACTCCTCTTGACTGTACACCGATTGTGTTGGCCACTTTATTGGTCTTTCCCCTTGAACTTGTGGTTTATTGAGCTGCACCTGATATGTAGATAAGCAGTCTTGCATAACGTGCTGGCTTAAGAAGCAGGGCCCCTTGCTCCTTCTGTGACCCAGGGCCGAGATGTAAACTTTCAAGAATTTCATTGTAAAACCAGTGGACCAACAGGTCTACGATAAACGGCCGTCCTTTTTAAACGAACCCCAAGTGTCCGGTTAAAGTACATGAAACCAGCCGATCACTGGGAATGAAAGAGACCTTCCCCTACAAGCAAGGCTCCGTTACGGGGAACCACCTGCAGCAAGTGAGCTAAGCTAAGCTTCTGCTGACATAACCTGTCATCGGTTCTGCTTGCTCTTCCTCCAATCCTGCATTGCTGCTCATGGTGGCTCCTCTGCATTTCTCGGTCTGTGGGGTGCTGGGAAGTGGGGTGGTCTGTGCTTTCCTGGATGAGAAGCCAAATCGAGGCTCAAAAACCAACGCAACGTGAGAGGCCAAAGGTCAGCCTGTCAGCAGTGTCTACTTTTTGAACCAAGAGCTGAGGGATCTGGCTATTGAGGAGGAACGTAAGGAAGGGAGGAGGAGCGACAGCAGGTTCCATAGAAGGGGGAATAACAAGGGACCATATTTTCTTGAAAGAAATCCTACATTTTGGGTCCCTTTGAAGAGAAGCTTTTGTTGTTGTCGTCGTCGTCGTTAAGACTAGCACGCTTTCTCATGTTGAACCGGAGTACGGGTTAATCGCCAAAGCTCTTTAATCATTTTGAAATACTCCGTTACTGAGCATCTCCGGTGCTACAGAGCCCTGTGGAATCTGACACAGATCCTTGCTTTTGGGGAGCCCTTACCGTTAAAGTAGAACTTCAACCGGTTGGCGTAGACGTTTGACACGGGGATGTTCAGTTGAGAGGCGACGTGTTCGACAATGCTTTGAAACCCGCCGGAGACTAAGAAGACCTGGACGCCTCGTTGGTGGAGCCGGTTGACCAGTTCCCTTGGAGGCAAAACAAAACACGTCATTAGTTTCTTTGCACCCGGTATATTTCAGCAGCCTCAGGATCCCTGCCTTAGCTACCACTCTGAACGCAGATGACAAGAGGGCAAGAGAGGGGCTCAAATAAGCCTTTGGAGTCATGGAGAGAGGGGGGGCTGCCCCATGAGAGCGCAAGGGACCCCCCCCCCACACACACACACAGGTATAAGCTGTGAAGCTGTAAAAGTGTTCCTCAGCACACATAGGAGCCTTATATTCATTGGCACCCCTTTTGCCATTTCTTTCCCCTGCTGATTGCTGAGTGCTGGCGTCTCTCAGGAGGTTGGAGCACCTCGCTGCGAAGCCAGGGGTGGGGAGTTCACGCCTCCGTGCACCTCCTCTGAGGAGGGCCATCCGAGATCAAGGAGAAAGGGGTTAGTGTGTGCCACCTCTTGACCCCAACCTCCACAGGGACCCTAGAGAAGAAGAGACCGCTAGACCCCTTCTGAGGACGTTAGACTTGCAGAGGAGTTGCCGCATTTCAGAATTCACTTCACGGCACACACATTGCCCTTTCCCCGCTGAAGCCGGTCACCCTCACAAGTAGAAGCCAACACGGCAAAGACATGGGAATCTCCCCATCTGCCTTAAGGCCTTACCTTATTCCTGGCGTTAACTGGGGAGGGTGCTCAGAGATGAGTTTCTGGACTTGTTCGTAGGAGGGGCGTATGAGTCCCAGCCGTGCTGTCAGTGCCGCCTTGAATGTTACCGATCCACCCATCGCTCTGCGCGTCCTGGAGGGGGAGAAAGAAGGACCTCCAGATGGGGTTTTGATGGCGGTGGCAGGGGAGAAGAGAAGAGGGAGGGAGGGGCATTTTTCTTGGGTCCCCAGTGTGCATTCAGCATCTTGGCCAGCCCCTGTGGAGTTCAGACTAAAACCCAGACCAGGTACGGGATAAAGAAATGCCGAGCGCCTTTGAAACCATTGAAGGCAGCCGTCTCGCCTCCCCCTGTTCGCCTGGGAAGGCACCAAGAAATAACCCTCTGGTTTGGAAAATAAGGGGACCACCGTGACACTTCTGTGATGTGCTAGCATCCCAAAAAGAAAAATCGGCAACACTGGCTCTCCAACGGCTGTCACAGGCATCCCCACTAGGCTGCTTTGAAAATCTCCCAACGACCCACCCATTGATCGAGTTTCCTGCCTTCGGGGAAGCAGCAAAGGCCGCCACCGCCACTGCCACCACCACCATCACCCCGGCTGCGCAATGCCTAGACGTACATTTCCGCCACGGCGTCCCCGACCCCGCAGAATTTGGCCAGTTCGTCGATGCCTTCCTCGCGGATGACCGTGCTGTCCACGTCGAAGCAGACGGCGTCGGCGTTGTGGAAGACCTCCTTCATCTCCGTCAGCGAGGCCATCCTTTTGGAGGGCTTCCTGTTATGGGAGAGTTGGACATCGCTGTTTACAAGGTCGCTGTCGCCGTTCTGGACCCAAGTTTGAGCCATCTTAGGGAGCTGGTCGGCGGGCGGGCGGGAAGAGAGACCTCCCAAGGGACCAGCTCCTTTTGACCAAGAGGGGTGGAGGGTGGTGACGATCCTGATTTGCTGACGGCAGGGGCAGCGTAGAACTGGGCAAGGAGTCAAGGTTGCCTCCCCGTGCCAAGTTAACCCCCTCCATGCCCGGCCGGCCGCTCAGCTCGCTGACGTCAAGGGCCAGCCAGAGTTTGGCCACTGAGCCAAAGCCGCTCAGAAGTGTGGCCTCCATCCAACAGCTCTGCACTTCACTCCTGGGGCTTTTGTAAATCTCACAGAGCCAATGGGTCTACTTGAGGCAGGAACAGGATTGAAATTTCACGCAGTGGTTTTCCCTAAGGGAGACAGCCATCTTTCTTGCGCTGGACCAGATGCAAAGGTGGCCCTGGTAAAAACGGGATTTGACCGCTGCAAAAGGGGAAGGATTTTGTCTCGATTTCATTCTGAGCCATTTTACTGAAACTGGCAAATTTCTCTCTTCTTGGACAGGAAAAAAATCTTGAGGGTTCCATTTTGTTTCTTTGTTCCATCGATTTTAATATTTCCCTGTGTGTATACATGTACGTTTTTTGCATTTAAAATAATCATCAATTTCTTCAGGCACAGAAAATAAAATCTGACAGATTCCCCCCACCCTCCAACACACACAAACCCACAGACTGCCTCCACTAGCCTGAACTGGAAATGTTTTTGCTTCCCTCCCTTTAGATTGGCTTGAGATTTTCAGCAGCAACTCTAAAAAATAGTTTGTTTGTACCTTGTGGTTTAGCCATAAGAACCGACGTTACAGTTGGGCGCTGGTAAATCTTTGTACCTTTACCAAACAGCAGATACTAAATTTGGTTTAGAGTTGTTTTGCTGCCTGGTGTTTCCCTTTCGTTTCATATTTAATTGTGTGAGGTTGCTTTAAATTGTTTTTCTGGTTGTACAGTTATTTAATGGTACTGTTTGTGATCCGGCTCAAGCCTAGATATTTGAATCATTCTGCTTGAGAACAAATCTCCCCTCTCTCTTTCAATCTCTCTTTCTGTATATTTTTAAGACTACATATCCCATTATTCCAGTCCAAAAAAAAGTAATGTTTCCAAGCACTAATAGGAGATGATGTAAACCTGTTAATAAGCAGGCAATTAAATAGATGGATAAAGTTGAAATAGCCTCCCCCCCCCCAAAGTTCTTGTTGGAGGGCTTGGAACTTGGGATGAAAAGCAGAACTAAGCCACCCTTAGCTGCCTAGGTGCCCCAAGCACATCCGATCTCGCCTGATTTCGGAAGCTAAGCAGGGTTGGCCCTGGTTAGTACTTGGATGGGCGACCACCAGGGAATACCAGGTGGTGTAGGCGCCTGGAGTAGGAACTGGCAAACCACTCCAGTACTCCTGCCAAGAAAACTCCATGGACATGGAGTCACGAAGAGTTGGTCACAACTATAACGACACAACACACACAAGCCCCCCTTGCTTCGCATCAGCCTCGGCGTGCGAATTCATACCAGGCAGCCTGTCTGTTTGAAACCAGACGGGTTGGCAAACCCAGGGTGGAGGTGCTTGGTCTCCGGTGGCGTGAGCAGCAGAAGGCAGGGACACCATGCACCATGGGGCACCCTTGCGCAAGGGAAGGGAGCAGGCATGTGCTGGGAACATTGCCATAAGCCCAGCTGTGTTCCTCCCCCCCCCCCCATCTCGCTTGGAACAGTCCTCCGTCCATCCCGTCAGGTCAAGCCAGAGGGGCAGCTTGGAAGGGCCACCCTGGCGGTCCACCTGCGTCACCAAACCGTGATGCAACCCCCAGCTGCCCACGGATGGAGCACATGGGGGCACCTCTGTGTTCCAAGGTGGCAGAGAGGAGGAGCCCCCCCACCGAGATAACCTTTTGGCGTGCTGGGAATATTTCTTTTCTTTGTGCAAACAGAGAAAATCCTCCCAGGCGTCTCAGCTAGATCGGCAGTGTTAAGGCCTTTTCTGCGTTGCCCTGCACCCACCAGAGAAAAGCTGTTTTTACTCTGTGCTGGGTTTCAATCAAAGCATTCTTGAACTGGACGGCAAGCGCTCTCTCTGGGACGCTTTGTTTTTACTCCTGTTCTTAATCCATTCTGTTTCAGTGTCATAACCCTGCTTCTTTTATTTGCATGCAATATACTTTGGCCAAAACCCTACTCCAATAAAATAAAATAAAATAAAATAAAATGAAAACAAAAACAGGCAAGACCATGCACATGTTTGAAGTTTTAGGCTCCAGGATACCACCCGTTCATTGTCGTTCCTGGGGTGGAAAGGTAATTTATATAATAACTACATATATCTGTCCCTTTTGCATGTATATCTATTCCCTCACAATGTCCACGTTATTGTTTTAAAAGAGATACAATTTCTCCTTTTTGATGTCTCGCTATCTAGAGGTTTCAGCATCGTGGACGGAGACCTGGTCTCCGGAATAAAAACAGCTTCTCAAGTTCTTTGAAAATAAAATTCCCATTATTTTTTTTTTCAAATCCAGTTCTCAGCTGGATGGAGGCTCTGAGGTTCAGTGCCCTGCCTTTGACTCCCGAGTTATTGATTTTCCCGCCCCTTCCGTGCCCTCCCTGAACCACAGACCAGCCTGGGAAGGGAGCCCGGATGGAAAAAAATGCTTACAAATCAAACAGCGGTGGTGAGAAACCTCCCTGCAATCTCACCTAAAGTTACATCATGTGTTTTCCACCCAAGCCAGCAGGGCTGCGGTGTGCACAGCCCCAAGTGCAGGACGGCTGGCCTGATAAGGGACGTTTTACATAATTTCTTCGCATAGCACAATTGCGCCCTTTCCCTTCTCCTTTCTAAGAGTTTAATTGTGTTGAGACGCGTTTTTCGTTTCACGTTCAGGCTTGCTTCGGAAGCATCCGGTCCTGTTGGGTAAATTAAACATCAGAGCCATCTGGGCTGTTTTTCACTAGCAGAAAAAAAGTAGTTGTGGGCATGTGTGTGTTGGCACACTCTAATAATATCCAGATTCATTGGTTCCCATTATGTTAAGAGCTGCTGCTGTTGTTTTTTTTAAACCCAAAGATGAGTCACTCTAATGCAGAACTTGGACTACAGGTCCCCAAATCCCCAGCTCTAGTGGCCATGCTGGGAATGTTAAGGGTTGCCATCCAAAATAAAGCGATTCACTCCAAGTTCGGCTAAGTAGCCGGAGAGGACACGGAACCCCCATATTCAGAGGTAGACCATCTCTGAGCATTGGACTGCTGGAGACAAAACAGGAGTTGAAATTAGTTTCATCCTCAGCTCATGACTTTCCTGAAAGATTTTGGCTGGCGCCATGAACAAGCTGGCAGAGAGAGGCTCTTTTTTAATCTTCTCAGTGCCTACAGGGCTGTTTTAAAGAATGAGAGGAGAAACGTTCTCCCAGCTGCTCTTCCGCTTGCGCTGGCATCCTTGCAGTATCAAAACCGTGTATGTAATTGTCTTTGTTTTCCTCAACCCCCCTCAGCTCTTTTCCTTTTATGCCATGATTATTATTTTTTAAAGATTTTGCATCTGAAAACAGGAGTGTTCTAACTTTTCTAAAAACTGGTCCATGATCTGCTGACAGTTTCTAGCAGTACAGCAGATTAACAACAACAACAACAACAACAACAACAACAAAGTGAATACAGTGGACCCTTGTATAATGGTTTGTATAGCACAAAACCTGTACAACATAAAAATTGCTTAACAGAATTGTCTATGGGGTGAATCCGTACAACATAAAAATGGTCGTGATTAGGGATTACTCCGTTTTCAATGCATTCCTATGGGAAATTTGTATAAAGGAAAATTTGCTTAACAAAATTTCATTTGGAACGACTTAATTCCTTTATACAAGGGACCACTTTGTATATAGAGACACAAAGGAAAAGCTGCTGTTTTTCAGCCAAGTCCTGCAGAAACTTGCCCCTTATTTCTAATGCTACATTTGTAGCTGCTTTTTAAAGGGAATGTTGTACCTGACTGCATGGAACTTGTTTTGTTTTGGTTTATTTCCCATATGGTATTTGTTTGATCCTTCTTAGTGTTTCTATCCCCACTGTTGTTAGCTTAAAATATTGTCCTTTAAGGATGGGAGCCGCCTTGAGTCCTTTTTAAGGAGAAAGGAGGGGTAAAAGTATTTTAAACAAATTTAAAAATAGTAAAGTTGGCCCATCTCTCCCCTCTCCCCACCTAAAAACCCCAATTTAGGAAAAATAGGATCATGTCCAGAAGAGAGAACACAGGGGGCGGGAGGTCCTTTGACAGGACACGGGGTTGCATCATTCAGCCTTTTTGCACCAGCGGTCTCTTCATCTTGAGTCCCCCCCCTCCACTTTTCCCTTTTTCTCCTCCCTAAAAAAAAAAAAGTTAATTAATTAAAAGATCCACCAGTGGAGGGTTTGAGAAAGCCGTTAAGTCCCTGCTCAAAAGAGAGAAGGAATCGGAAAGAAGCAATAGAAAACAGAAACCTGGGAACGTCCCCGTCCTCTTTTTGAGGGCGAGGTGGGGGGGGGAGAACTACAACTCCTAAAAACTGGGGATTTTGGGAGTTGTAGTCCTCCCGCCCCTTTTCTTCTTTTTTTCGTTTTTTTTTTAAAAACCCAGCTGTGCTGCAAAATAAACAAAACAAGCAACCCGCTTGCCCGTGTTCCCAACTTACACTCTTGCGGCTCCCGCTTTGCAAGGCTTTGGGGTGGAGGGGGGGGACTTCCCCCCCCTTTTTCCTTGGCCGAGCAGCCGAGAAGAGGGTCAGGATCCGTGCCCGTCCTTCCCTCCACACTCACCTCGATGCCAAGGGAGCGAGAAGCAGCCGGAGCAGCTGCCGCCGCGACGGGGAGCTGGCAACCAGCCACATGCTCCCTGCCCGGTGGCGGCGGCGGCGGCAGCGAGGAGGAGGAGGATGCGTGAAAGGAAGGGGGGCGAGAGAGAAGCTTGGCTTGGCTTGCTTATTTGTTCTCCTCCCCCCCCCTTTATTAATCTTTCCAAATATGCAAATATGCACTCACCGGTGCATATTCCCTCGGCCAAGGCTCCGGCGGTGTTGACACACCAGACCGGGTCCTGGTGCAGGAGGGTGTCATTTTGCACTTGGTCGGGAGGAGGATCCGGCCCCGGGGAGGAACCGGATTGGCTCCGCAGCAAAGCCAGCCGGCAGCCTTGGGGAGGTGGCTTAGAGGAGGAGGAGGAGGAGGAAGAGGGTAGGTGTGGGGGGGGAAGGGGCTGGCTGGCTGGCTGGCTGGCTGGCAAGACAGTGGCCTTGAGCTTGCCCAAGTTAGAAACTCGGCCAACTTGTTTTTTCCCCGCTTTCCCTCTGGTTTCCTTGCTCCCAGATGGATCTTGAGGACTAGCGCCTTCCCTGCCAAGTCACAAGTTGGCTTCTACGGTTTCTTTTGGAATTTCTTGGCTCGGCTTTTCAGCCCTGGCTTTCCTCTCCTGGGTTCAAGTGCCCCTCCCTGTGCGCACAACAGCCTTGGCAGGTAGGCCAGGCAGAGAAGTTTTGAGAAAGAGGGTAGTTCCTGAGTCTTGAATCTGCCAACTTTGCAGAGAGGGGAAGCCAGAGGTGAAATTTCAGACTTTCCTTTCCTACTGCGGGTTTAGTTGGTGGAGAGAGGGAATCCCAAAAGGGATGAAAAAGGCACACGGAGGGGACTCTGCTGCTGAAAGCAGGATCATGAGGACTAGCACCTTCCTTAAAAAATCAAAACTATGTTTTGTGATGTATTTGTTTCATTTCTGTCCTGTGAGCTGAGGGTGCCATGTTCAGGTTTTTTTTAAAAAAGCAGCCAGGTGTACTAGAAGCAAGTGAAAGAAGGTGATGAATTCACAGAATTTACATTTTGTGTTCCCGTTGCTAACTCACTTACAAGATAGACTGCCCCTGTGCATGGATGCACCACTAGCTCTCCTCACTACTTTAAAAAACGATGGCACCCAGTGGGTTTGTTGTCTAGCCCAGCACTAGCCAATAATTTTTCCAACTTTCTGAGCTGTGGTTGACAGAAGTGTCGCAAGAAAAGTGGGGTAAATTACCAGTTGTTTTGCTGCAGGTCGGGCTTGCTTAACAAGATGTAATGACAATAAATGGCGTAGTTACGAAGCATGAAGGCTAAATGGCGCAGACGCCAGGTGCCAGATTCAAAAACCACACGGTGGATAAGAAGGCCTTTGGAGAGGCGCTTGAATGCCTCTGCTTCAGAGCCTCCGGTGAGCTAAGATTGCCAACTGACCCTCAAGGGGGTGGGGAGTGCTCTTGCGTTCCAGCAGACACTCCCGGTTCATAATTCAGAAAACCCGGCCTTTGTTACAGGGCAGAAAGGGAGCAAGCACAGCCTTCACGTGCCTGTCTGCAGGAGATCCACTGACCTGTGGAAAAGTTGGCCAGCTCAAAGAAAATTATCATCCAAAGATTATGCAAGGTACACATGTTGTTCCTTTTGATTTTTAAACGATGACTTCCCATCATTCTTTGCCTTTTGGCTGTACCATTTGTGTTATCTTGGAGTACAGCAGATTAGTAAACATTATACTGTTTTAGTATAATGCTTGCTTAATTCCTTTTGAAATATTGAAAACGTACTGTTTTTAAGGACCGTTTTAGATGATGTAAGCCACCTTTGGGCCCTTTTAGGGAAAAAAAGCTGGACATAAATATTTTAAATAAGGCCACTGCAATTTCTCTCGCAGAGCCTTTGGGGTGATTTTTGGCGCTTTTTTCTGAGTCAGAGTGTGCAATATTAGAATGCATAAGACAAAAACACACAAACATGTAAATCACAGACCCATCGGCTGCGATTGCAATCTGCACCCTGATGGTTTCTTTTTCTTCTTCATGGTCTCTGTGAATTCACATCATGAAGAAGAACTTTTGCATTGAATGGAGGGACGAGCAAGTTTATTCATTTATACAACTTATATGCCGCCCAGTACCCAAAGGTCTCTGGGCGACTTACAATTAAAACGAACAGTTAAAACCTTAAAAAGCCAATGTACAATTAAAAACAATAAAAACATTTAAACGCAAAACACTAAAATTGCCACCAGGACCACAATCTATGTTATGTCAGTTAAAAAACTTCAGAAACAGGAAGGTTTTTACCCGGCGCCGAAATGTTGGCGCCAGGCGGATGGATGTCTTCAGGAATCGTGTTTTGAAAACAATCTCATTGCACTCCTTTCAGAAACATTGTTTTCAAAAAGTTAGATACATCCTTGCTTGTTTAAATGCAAATTTTACCCTTTCCAGGCTGTGGTGAAGCATATTGGATCTCCTACTGTCTTTAAAAGTGATTTCTTTAAAAAGGGTTACCTGCTGTTGTAGGACGAGAGTACAAGCGTTATGTTTTCAGGGTGGCTGGATTGCCCTCTGCTGGGTGACTGTCTCCCAGCCTCAGCAAAACCAACAGCTGGGACTGGAAATAGGGAGGTACAAAAATGCAGCATGGAAAAACGATAAATGACCTTCGACTCAAAAGATCTAGGGGAAAAAGGGTGACAAAGATAATGGAAACCGGAGAGCGTCAATCGAAGCCTGTGTGTGGAAGACTGGAGGATGTTGGTTTGTTGAAGAAGGACTTGAAACAAATAAACTGCAGTCCATAGCACCTTGGAGACAGTGACAGTTCAGTGGTGCCTCTTCAAACGAATTTAATTCGTTCCATGTGTCAGTTTGTTTTAAGGAAATTTTGTCTTACGAAATGCGGTTTTCCATACAAGTGCATTGAAAATGGATAAATCTGTTCCAGAGGCTATAGGTTGCTTCAGTTTATGAAAAACGTCTCTTATGAAACAGTTTCCCATAGGAATGCATTGTCCATCCCATAGGGGATTTTTTGTCATGTGAAGCATGCCTATTCCCTGAATTTTTTTCTTTGTACAAGTTTTTTGTCTTACGATGCACTTGTCTTAAGAGGTACCGCTGTATTTGTAACACCTTTGCAAGGCTCTTATTCGCTTGGCAGCCGGATGGAAAGGAAGGCCATACATAGAAATCCTAAACCTCCAGCAGCATCTTAGCCATTTCTCTTCAGTCCAACCCTATAGAATTCAACAGGGATTATTTTTACAGAAACACTGGCAGGTGATCCCCGCTGTGCAGTGCTAAATGTGTCCACTCAGGAGGAAGCCCCGTTCACTTAAAAATAATCCCCACCACCACCACCAAGATTGCAGCCTTGGATGCCTTTGGTCAAAAAGTAGGATGAGGCTGACTTAAAATTTTGTTCCACACAGTGTGATCTACTTTCTTCGCATATGAGATCTGTGTTCCTGAAATCTTGCCATTTTGTTTTCTAAATTAATCAATTTTGTAGCCTGGTATGGGTTTTGAAACCAAGAGTGGGTATTAGATTTCATATATGTGTATTCCTCCCCGCTTCCACGTATTAAAAGAACCCAGATGTGCATAGTTCATTATTGGAACTTTTAAAAACGGTGGTTTATTCAAGTGGAGTGAGCAAGAGAATAGCAACAATCAGTTGTGGTTTTTATTACTGTATTTCATTTACTCATTTAAAGGGAAGCATACATAGTGGTACCTCGATTTACGGATTTAATCTATTCCAGATGCATGCTCTTAAATCGAACTACTCTTAAGTCGGGGTACCTATCTAAACAATTGAAAAAAATAAGTTGAAAAATCAAAAAAATGGAAAAAATATTTGTAAATTGAACAGACCCATATCTAAAATTTGTAAGGCGGCAGTTAAAATAAGTTTTCTGTTCTTAAGTCGAAGTGCTCTTAAATTGAGCTGCTCATAAGTCGGGGTACCACTATTTTGTGTCAGAAGCTTCTGAGGTCTAAAACACCGGCGCATCGCAAACTGTATTATACCAAGAGCCTGGAGGCGTTACTTTCCCTGGGAAAAGTAACGCTTCTAGACCCCTCCCTAAGGGACAAAGGCCATAGGAAGAAGCCTCGCCGGGCTGCGCAAGCGCAGTCCACGCCCCGCCGCCATTTTACGTAGCAACGGTTTCCAACCGCCGATAGAGGTGAGGCCGTGTGGGGGGGGGAAGGCTCGCGCTTGAGCGACGGGGCCGCTGGGCCAATAAGGAGCGGAAGGCGGGTTCGGCTGGCCCAGTAGGATTCCCATACGCCCGGAGGAGGCTTCTGGAAGGGGCGGAGGCAGGGAGGTCACGGGAAGCCCCGCCCCGGGCCCAGTCTGCGCCTGCGCGCCGTCGTCAGAGGGCCAGTCAGGCGGGGAGCGGGCGCGGAGGAGGCTCTTTTCTCTGGCGGGCGCGATGGCGGTGCGGGCGCTCAACCCCAAGGCGGAGGTGGCCAGGGCCCAGGCTGCCCTGGCCGTCAACATCAGCGCGGCGCGGGGCCTCCAGGACGTGCTCCGGACCAACCTCGGCCCCAAAGGGACCATGAAGATGTGAGGCCGGGTGGTGGGCCTGTGGGGGGGGGGGGGGGAGAAGGGAAGAGGGGGCGGGGCCGACCCAAACTCCGCCCAGCCGCGTGGTCTTCCCGGAAGAAAAGGGATCCTTCGGCGCATGCGCCAGGCGGGCCTGAGCACACACGCGCACGTCTCCTAGAACTTTGGAGGCTGGCGGGGTGGGGTTGAGCGAGGGAGGACGATGGGGGTTGTAGTCCAAAAGAAGGGGGGGCAAAGGGTCGACAGCCTTCCAGGGCACCCCAAAAAGGGATCCAGGTTCCTTCCCAAGGGGACGGAGGCGTGCCTTAAACGCTCTTATCAATCTCAAGGGTAGCAATGAGATCCCCACCCCTTTCCGGCCCCAGCTGCTGCCTCTTCCATTGGGGGCATTGTGAAGGATGATGCTGGAGCCGCTGTGACAGGCCTTCTCCCGCTGGTGGTTTCCTAGGCTTTTTTTTCCTTAGTTGTTTCCAGCTAGCTATGTGTATTAAGGATTTTTTTTCTACTGATGATGTAACGCATGCCATTCTGTGTTTTCTCCAATAAAAGAATGGCAGAAAGTACTAAAGTACTGAGCCAAGAACAGGTTTCAAATACCCATAGGCAGGGATTTTGCTGGTTGAAAGCAGAGCAGTTTTTCCACATCTTACACATATTATTTTATTGCTATTAATTAGTTTATTATCCTAAAAGCCTGCACATTGTGTAGCTTGCATACTGAAATTAAACTGTAAACCACCCAGAGTGGTATGGGGCGGTATATAAGCAGAACGCTAAAAGGGACCCAAGGCAGCTTTGAGTATTAAAAAAAACAATAACAGTATTAAACACCTTTATCAGGTGTGTTGGTCTGAAGGGAAGCATTAGACTCCCATTTCTTATGGAGATAGAACAGAAAAGTTTAGGATATGGATTTCCATTGGCTTAACCTCTCTTAGTGTTTTAATAAGGCATCTTCTTATATCTTCTCTGGTTGCTTCCCACGTATCAGAACCCTGACAGGTTTTCATGCTATGTGAGATGTTTGAGGAGGGGGGTCTTACCAGCATCACCACTTCCTGCCAGTTGGAATGGCCAAGCCCATAATTGAACCCTTGAGTCCTAGTCCAACATTCTCACTATGTGTTGTAGCACACTGGCTTTTGTAATAAGACAAAGCCATCCATTTGGAGAAGGGGTCGGCAAGGAGGATTTTACAACAGCAGTTCGCCTCTCAGAGTTCTTGCATGTGATGGTGACTGAAAGAGTACTGTATGTTGACCACCCATGTTCTGTTATAGTCTGTAATTCCGGCACTACGGTTGGTTGGAAGAGACGGTAGAGAGGAATTGGTGGGCAAAGGATGGGCTCCAGTTTCTGCTCTTGGTCTGGATCTATCTTGTCATCTTTGGAGAGAACACGGACATAATAAGGGTCATAAGACGGTTCTTCCTCCCTTACAGGCTTGTGTCCGGTTCTGGAGACATCAAGCTGACTAAAGATGGCAACGTCTTGCTTCACGAGATGGTGAGTCCTTTTCTTGGCCTGGAATCCACCCAAACCAAGGCTGTGTCCCCTGAGGATTTATTATGTCAAAAGTGACGGGCTGGGATCGGTGAGTATGTGGCCCATCAGAAAGCCAGGCGCAACTTGAGAAAAAGGCAGTGTGCCCAGTTGAAAGGGAGCCTCGGTAGAGTTGGGCTGGCTTGGGGAAAGAGCCTGCGGAGCGTTCTTCCCTGTGCCGGCTCGGGAGAGTGAGAGATTTTGAAAGTTGCAGCCCAGCCCGCCCCCCCCCCACCACCAGAAGCTGGAATGTTTTCGGACATTGAATGTGTCCCAAGTCTCTCCAGTGATTCTGGAAGAGCACTTCAGAAAGCCACGCATCATGTTGGAAGGGAACTTTGGGGTCTTAGCGTATGGCGGGTGGTGTTTGCCACTCGTCTGCCTGTTGCCCGGGAGGCGATGGCACTGGCACTCTTGGGTGTGATGGGTGATCACTCTGGTGCTTCCCCCCTCCCCCCCCAGCAAATCCAGCATCCGACCGCCTCCTTGATCGCCAAAGTGGCCACGGCACAGGATGACATCACGGGCGATGGGACGACCTCTAACGTCCTCATCATTGGCGAGCTGCTCAAGCAGGCCGATCTGTACATTTCAGAGGTAGGTGGGTCAGGCGGGCATCTTTGTGCTTCTCCAGGGGGGGGAGAAGAAGGATCCAAATGAGCTCAGCGGAACATCCCACCTCCAACCGTTCGCTTAGAACGAGGTGGCTGGCAAGGTCTTCATGGATGTCACCAGCTTGGGCTCAAGGCCCATTTAATGGTGCAAGAGGAATCCCCCTTCCCGGCTTTGATCAAGGGTCCATCTTAGTCCCTCATTTTGGAGTTGGGTTCCCTTTTGTCTTTAACCTCCTTGACTTGTCTTTCTTTGGGGGAGGGGCTTTGGCTCTCACCGGCTGTGTGAAAATGCCTCGCCACCGCCACCACCCAAACCCTGTTGCACAGTGAACATCCAAGCGAGCTCTGTAGTTCCTTTGGCCTAACTCTGTGCTAGAATAACCTGTGCTTTACCCTCTGCATTGGAAGGATTCCACCACCACCCTTTCATATGTATTCAAAAGGACAGAACAAGCGTTGCACTTTTGTGTTTGAAGTCTGATCGGGGACGCCTTCTTGAGGCCAAAAGCCAGAACTTATGGTTTCGGGAAGCCGCGGTATTTTCTGCTTGCTCAAATAGAGCAGAATTGTAAAACGTGGCAGGTTTTGCATACCTGTGCTAGGGCTTCCGGTTGCAATTGCCTCCGTCCCTTGTTTGCCTGCAGGGTTTGCATCCCCGGATAATTACCGAGGGCTTTGAAGCCGCGAAGGAGAAAGCCCTCCAGGTCCTGGACCAGGTGAAAGTCACCAAGGAGATGGACCGGGAGATGCTCCTGGATGTGGCCAGAACCTCCCTTCGTACCAAGGTCCACGCTGAGCTGGCCGATATTCTAACGGAGGTGAGTCCGTGGCCTCTTGGCTGGCATTCTCTCTAAGGAATTGCCTCAGAAGATGGTAATTGTTGCGAGGTAAGGGCGATGAGATGCAAGATAATCTTGGAAGCTTTTACTTAAAGAGGGCGGCTCTTTTCTGTTTCAAGGCGGTGGTGGACTCCATTCTGGCCATCCGAAAGCCAAACGAGCCGATCGATTTGTACATGGTGGAAATAATGGAGATGAAGCACAAAACTGAAACGGACACCTCGTAAGTCAAGTGGCCCTGGGGAGAAGGCTCTTGTTTTCCATTCATCTCGGCTGGGGGGCCCTGCCAGCTCTTGGGGGCTCTCCCGCTGGAGAGAGACACGGCGTTCTTTGTCACCCCTCGGTTGGGTTTGACCAGGAAGGGTGCTGCCTCTTCCCTGGGTGCCTCTTGGGTATCCTGAGTTGGTAGAGGAGAGGGCTCCACATTTGGATAAGATGGAAAAAAATCCCAGGTACAAAAGGCATGGGTGAATTCTGCATCGGCTTTGACAGTGGCCGATGGAGTCAGACACCATGCGAGAGAGAAGAAATATCTCTGTCTTGGACTATCCCCACGGCCTGTTGTACGGATGGCGGCCTGTCCAGCTCCGAGGCAGATACACCACTCGTTGAGAGTCGGTTGGGTGGGAGAGGCAGGAGAAGCAGGGGGTGAAACGGGGACCCTCCAGGAGGTCTGAAGATGCTTTCTTTAATAGGTTGATCAGAGGCCTCGTCTTGGATCACGGCGCTCGCCACCCTGACATGAAGAAGCGGGTGGAAGATGCTTACATCCTGACTTGTAACGTGTCGCTCGAGTACGAAAAAACGTACGTGCCTGGCAGGGTTGGCGGTTTTATTTGGTAGCTTGAGGTTGGGAGAGCAGGTGGCCCTTGTGCCGAAGGCGGTGTGTTCTGTCTGTAGGGTTTGCATCTTCGAAGAGGAGGCCCAGTGTGGATGATGGGATTTGTAGTGCTCCCTGGGGAACCCCCGGAGGGGCTGGCTTTAATCTTGTCTCCAGCTGTATGCTTTTTCACGGCATCAGGACAATGTGGCCCATTTGTTTCTGTTTTCAGAGAGGTGAATTCTGGGTTCTTCTATAAAAGCGCGGAGGAAAGAGAGAAACTGGTGAAAGCAGAAAGGAAGTTCATTGAGGACCGAGTGAACAAGATCATCGACTTGAAGAGAACCGTTGTCGGAGACACCAACAAAGGTTTTGTCGTGATCAACCAGAAGGTGAGGCTCCCGGTGTGGAACGGGTTGGGGGGGGGTCCACTGAGGCACCGGATCCTTCGTCACAAAGGGCAGTGGATCAGAAAAGACCACTTAGCGTTTCCTGATCTTTGTTTTGTAGGGGATTGACCCTTTTTCCCTGGACGCTCTGGCCAAGGAGGGCATAGTGGCTCTGCGCAGAGCAAAACGAAGGAACATGGAGAGGTCAGTCTCGCAGCGGGGGGGGGGGGGGCTGAGCGGATCTCTCTCGGCCTGAGTGGGCCTGGCTCTCACCCCTGGCGTCGGAGCTTCGGTGTGGCAACGGCCATAAAGATGGAACTGCCTGGGATATTGGAGGGGGGGTTGTTGCATCCAACAGGAGGATAGTGGAACATTATCCTGAAACCTGCCTTCCTCTCCCCCCCCCGTGCGCCCCAGGTTGACCCTTGCATGTGGAGGCATTGCCATGAATTCAGTGGACGATCTCTCGGTGGACTGCCTGGGACACGCTGGCCTTGTCTACGAATACACACTGGTGGGTGTTTGCCACAGAGAATCCTTCCCCCTTTCATTGTCAGTGAAATTTGGCTTCAGGCCCCTTTGCTGTTGGATCTGTATTTTAATAAATTTTGGATCAGTATATCATTACTTAGCTTATTCAATGTATTTAAAGTAGCCATGCACTTAAAACGTCCTCCACTGAGCAGCAGAGGAAGAGTTGGAAAGCGGTCAGTCTTGGAGGACACATCCTGACCCAGCAGCGAAGCCGGAAAACACCCGTCCGTTTCTAAATAGCCTTGGCTTCTTTCTATTGGATTGATGAACCCTTTGTTGTTTTGTTTGGCGATGGTGATTTTGGGGATAATTCCTGCTTCTGCAGGGCGAGGAGAAGTTTACCTTCATTGAGAAGTGCGACAACCCCCGATCCGTGACTCTGCTGCTCAAAGGGCCAAACAAGCACACGCTGACACAGATCAAGGATGCCGTCCGGGATGGACTTCGTGCCGTCAAAAACGCCATTGAGGACGGTGAGTCCTGGTCAGAAATACCTGTCCGTCGTCGACTTTGGGTTTTAGGTTGTGCGGCTTTTAATTAAGGAGCTCGCTTCCTTCCCAGGCCTGTGTTGGCTTCTGCCGTGGAAGGAGACTCAGAACGAGGGACTAAGCGGCGGCTGCATAGGGACCCTCCCAATGGGAACAAAAGAACCCAATTTCCTCAACACAACTGCTGTACCATTCGTCACATAAGCGACCTTTCACACCTGACTAAAATGGAAGCAAGTCCACAATCCCATATTGTGTACGATGCCACTTAAAATGCATCTCACGTGTAGGAAGCCATTGTAGAAAGGGGCAAATAATGCTCATAACTGATCAGGAGTGGCCATATGGCTGGAAGGGCAAGCGATGATGGATGGATGGAGATATAGACAGATCAAAGCTTCAGTCATTTCTCATTTTTCTAAAATAGCAATAATAAATGCTGTCAAGATAGAAGTCCTTGGCAACAATCGCTGTTGCTTTGGCAGCTGTATTTTCAACAAAATTCTAACCTCCTTACTTGATTTTTGCTACTATTACTCTCAATAATTTCTGATAATGGGATACTTGCCTTGTTCCTTACGGAACAAGCTGGACCCCGGTTGATTTTTCAGGGTGCGCTCCGCTCTTTCTTCCACTTGGACCTGCCGCTCCTCCCATGTTGTTAAGCGTGCCTGCTGTCTCGTTTCAGGCTGTGTGGTTCCGGGCGCTGGAGCCCTGGAGGTGGCCATTGCCGCTGCCCTGGTCAAACACAAGACCACCATAAAAGGACGGGCCCAGCTGGGGGTGCAGGCCTTCGCCGATGCCTTGCTCATCATTCCTAAGGTTCATACCCTCCTATTGGCGGGAGGGGGGTTTGCTTGCCCTGGCTTTTTGTGCCCAGGTTGGGAGGGGGGTGGAATAAGAGGAGGAGGAGGAGGATGCTCTGGGCAGGGAAGGTGAGGAGGAGCAAGGAGCAGCCTCCTCTTAATCTAACCCCCGCCCGGGTGAAAATAAGCAGCTTATTTCCCGAGGAGTGGAGGTGTCCAGAAGACACTCAAGGGCCTCTGGTGTGTGTCTTTTTTTAAAAAATATATTTTTATTTATTTGTTAAGGAAATGGTGTGTGTCTTCCCGTTGTTTCAGGTGCTTGCACAGAACTCCGGCTATGACGCTCAAGAAACGCTCGTGAAACTTCAGGCCGAATATGCCGAGTCGGGGCAACTTGTTGGAGTGGATCTAAATTCTGGTGAGAGGGAGTCGTGGAGGGGGGGGTGGGGGGGGGCTCTCTGGTGGGAAGGGGAGGCGCTGCCCCCCCTCCCCCCTGTCGTAACCCCTCTTAAATCTGACACAAGCGAGGTTAGGGCAAGTGGGCTTGAAATCCCCAGATGCTTCTAGGATTGCAGCTCTGTTTACTTGACGTGCTTGGTTGGCTTCTAAGAAATAGAACCGATTTAGCATTTTTCTACAATGCCAGGCATGTGGGAAGTTCGGGTCTAGCGGTGGCCTCCAGGGCAGGCTATGGCCACAGTTTGTCTCTCCATGTTCACAGCAGGAGTGGGAGTTGTACACACACACACATGGTGTTACTATTTTGTATATTATTTTTCCTTGTGTATCTTCCAGGTGAACCAATGGTGGCTGCAGCAGCTGGAGTCTGGGATAATTACAATGTGAAAAAACAATTGCTTCATTCAAGGTAATATTTTATAACAGCAGAAACCGGTAGCTCATTTTGTGGAGGGCCTTTGGGGGGACCTGCTCTCGAGTGTAGCCTTAACAAGTAATTCAAGTGCCACTGAATTTAGTAGGCGGCATTTAAACTTTAATGTAAAAAAGTGTCTGCCAGAGTCTTTTCTAGACTTTTGATTTAGGCCCGGGTGCTCACAATTCTGGGGTTTCGGGGGGGGGGGGGCTGCAGAGGCTTTTTGCTCCTCAACAGGAAGGGACCGACCGGGGCCCAGAAAGTGTGGGAGCTTGGGTGAGGAAGCCTGTCTCGGGGTTCCAGAACCCAGCTGAAGCCTGGGTGGATTTCCTCCGGAGCGGCTTGTCCTCTGGGATTGGTGCCAACCTTTTCCCTCCTGTTTCTTTTCAGCACGGTCATTGCTAGCAACATCCTTTTGGTGGATGAAATCATGCGTGCTGGAATGTCCTCCCTCAAGGGCTGAGCGGAGGAGGGAGCGCTGTCTGAGTGGGAGGGAAGTTTCCCCAAGTGCCCCTCCCCTCCCCACCCCAAGCCCCAGGCCGAGCCCCCCCCCCTTTGCCCAGTTGAGTTTTCCAAAGGACCGGCCTTGTCGCCGCCTCTCCACCGCCACGGATTTGGCCGTTCCCAGATGAAAACCGTTGCTTTCTGTGGAATCAGATCTTATTTATTCTTGACATGCACTGAGTCGATGCATCTGACGTTCACTTCCTTTCTACCCAATAAACCGTTCTGCTCTCTGCTCGTGCTTTGTCCGTTCATGGTGCCCGGAAACCAGCTGGACTTAGTTGCCCCGCAGCCTTGTCCGGGTTCGTCCTCTGCGTGGTTGGTGGGAGAAAAGGATCCCAGAGCCCCGGGTTCCGTAGCTTTAGTTGCAGCAGCATCCTGCCCTTTCAGCCTTGTCGCCATCTTTTCTGTGGCCGAGCGGTCACTGCGGATAAAGCACCAGGGTTGTGGGGAGCCCCGAGACGGCTTGGGGAAGCAGAAGCAGAAGCAGAGGGGCTGTCAGGAGACCCAGGGCGAGACTCCTCGGAGACCCACGCCCGGGGCTTGTCTGTCCTCAGTTCAGCCAGGCATGGGAGACGGCCGCGGCAGAAGGACTAGGCTTGAAAGAGCCAGCGCCTTGAAGCCTCGCGCTCCCTCTCAAACCTGGTGGTCCTCCGAGCAGGGGGTGGGAGCAGGGGGAGGATGCATGTGCCATGTTAAGAGATTTTTGAACAGAGGCGGTATGTGAGGGAAACCTTAGTTGTGGGTGCTCGAATTGGAAAGGATTCAGATTAGGCTCCCCCCCCCTCGGTGTTCCTGTCGTCCTTTAAGAAGGCCACCTTGGTTGAAAGCAACACAGATGTGGCAACAGCTCCAGAACCAAGCCACCAGGCAGCACAGGGCCACTTCCTGGAGGTCAAGGCTTCAGTGATCTACGGGCCTGGCACGCCTGGAAGATGGGCGGTCTATAAATGCTACAAATAATAATAATAAAAGGGAGAGTCCCTTGCCTGTCCCAACACGGTTAGCTGTCCACCTCTGCCACAGACAGTGCCTCCCGCTCTCTCCTGGACTTAATCCTCAGCGATAGAGATGAGGAGGGCCAGCAGGAGGACCTGGGGGGGCAGCAGGGCCTGTCTGGTCCTTGAGTGGTGATTTCAAAAGAAACCAAAGCAGAGGCCAGCCACGCATACACACTGGCCTTGGGAGTAAACCAATCTTAGATATCTGTGAAGATTCTCAGTCATCCAGGTGAGTTTATCTGGAAGTTGAGTCATGGCTACTGGACTTCTATTTGAGAGATAGAAACGTTTTGCTGTGAAATGTTTCTATCTCTCAAAAAGAAGTCCAGTAGCCATGACTCAACTTCCAGACAATCTTAGTGAGCTCAGGACAAGGAGAGGGTCAAGCCCTGTGGCAGGGGATCCTAACCGGGAAAAGGAGTCCAAGAAGCGTGGGAGTTTCTTTAAAAGGAACAACTAATGGCACAACTACAAACGCTCCCAACAAGGAAAAGGGGAAAGCCAGCAAAAGAGAAAAAATGGGCTCTACTGAAAGCTCAGGGAGAACCTGAAAAGAGAATAAGTGGGAGGAAGGCCAGGTCAAGAGAGGAAGAGTCCAGGTAAATAACAAAGAATTGCAGGGTGGCATTAGGAAGGGAAAGGCGGAGAAGGTGCTGAGGTCAGCAAGAGATGCTAAAACCGCTCTTCAGGTACACACTGCAGCCAAAAGGAAAAAAAGCACTCTTCAGGTACACACTGCAGCCAAAAGACAAGAGAACCAGTGACTAGGCTACTCCGAGGGTATCGGTCACGAAGAACCAAGAGCCAAGACAAGACAGAAGGGCTCAATTCCCATTTGACCTCTTTTCAAAAAAGACCAATCCAGGATTCTCCAGGCAAATAAGAAGTGCAAGCGGAGGAGAAAGTATCACAGTGCAAGCATAGTAAACCAACAGTCAAGGAGCCCAGCGGCTTGTCCCTCTGGGCTGGATGAACTGCACTTGAGGGCAGTGAAAGAACTGGCTGAAAGGATCACAAAACTTCTGGTTATTAAATGTCCTTGAAATCCAGGAGGAGGAAGGGTGAAGTGCCAGACTATTCCGAGGAGAGCCAATGTCCCTGTCTTCAAAAACAGCAGGAAATCCTGGCAGACTAATATCTCGTTTTGAATAGGCTCCTGTAGATGTAATATATCTTGACTTCAGCAAAGCCTTTGACAAAAGTGGCAAGCTAACTAGGTACCGGCCAGACAGAACAACTGTGAGGTGGACACACAATTGGCAACAATTGTTCTGAAAGAGTGCCTATTATCAGTGGCTCTACCTCATTCTGGAATCACCACCAGGCTCCGTCTTGGTCCCAGTGCTCTTCAGCATTGTTATTAATGACAGATGATAAACCGCAAGAAATACTGATCCTATTTGCAGATGACACTAAAAACTGGGTGGGGCAATGAATACTTTAGAGAAGAGGAAGAAAATTCAAAAAGATTTTCCTAGGCTTGAGCAGAAAAAGAACAGAGTGCAATTTAACAGGGATGACTGCCACCTTCTACATATGCTTTTTAAAAATGATCCCAAATGCAGTTACATGATGGAGGGGATACTTGTTTCACTAAGATACCTGTGAGAAAGATTGGTTTAGCTCAAAAGTTCAATATGAGCCAACAGTTCAACGTGACTGCAAAAAGAAAGAAAGAAAGAAAGGAAAGGCAAAAAAAGGCAAAAATGGTTTTCGTAGCAATTAAGAGACTAGACTCCAAACCCCACAAGGTGCTAGCTCTGTAGTCTGCACTGACTAAGAGATTAATCTCTAGTCCTGTGTCCAGTTCTAGATGCTACCCTTGGAAGAAGAAAATGGAACAAGTAAAGAAAAGGGCAGCAAGGGATGATCAGGGATAGAAACCCCGAGAGGAAAGACTGAAATTGTTGGGCCTGTTGAAAACGAAGACCGGGAGACGGTACTTTTCAAAGCCTAGAGAGGCTGCAAGACACGCAACATTCGGTTCAAGTCGTAGGAAGATGCCAGATTTCGTTTGAATGGCAGGAAAAAAACAACTTCCCAACTGTTAGAATGGGACCCGTGATTTCAGGAGGTGGTGAGACACCCCCCCCCCCTTGGCCTGAGGCTCCCCGGATTGGGATCAGAGCTGGGGGTTGGACTGGATCCCCTTTCGGAAGCCCCCTCCCAGCTGCGAACAAGGGCCGTTTCCCTTCCTCGTCCTCTTACGGGGTGGGGGGAAGTTGAGGGGCCCATTTAGCCATGAATTCCCCCCCCCATCGGCTGCTTCGAAGCTCCTTTCCTCCTTCGCCCCCCGCCCCAAAGGAGACCCAAAACTTCTCCAACTCTCGCCGGAGCTTGCGGAGAAACCAAAGCAGGGAAAGGCACGCGGGGATTAAAAAATTTGAAAAGCCTGGAAGGCGGGACGGAAACTTCTGAGCCAAGACGGGGGAGAGGTCTCGGGTGGGGGTGGGGGGGTCGCCCCCGGCGGGCCACCTTTACTCGGGAGTAAGCCTCCCCTTCAGCACAGCGAGACTGACTCCAGCTCCAGCATGCAAACAAAGACCTCCGCTGTGTTGCGGGTGGCGCGGAAACTTGCGCCCTCCCCGATGGAAGGCAGCGATCCTATCATTCCCGGAGGAGGAGGAGGTTTCCTGGGGCGCAAATCCTTCGAAGTGCCTCGCCTTCACGACCCCGTTGCCTGCGCGCAACGCGGAGGCTTTCTCCCCCCCCCCTCCGTGTTTATTTTTTCTTTTATTTTAAAAAAAGGCTTTTTACAGATTAAGAGGAAGGAGTTCCTCCCTTAGAACCGGAAGCAATTCTTCTTGGTTTGCCACCCCCTCTCCACTCCCGCCGGCTGGGCTGGCGTGGATTAGCCCGAAGCGCAACCGGCATCCTAAGCGCGCAATGCGCCTCCAGGCGGTTTTGCGCGGAGCAGGTTGGGCGCAGCTGTTGCTTCTGCTGCTCCAGCTGTTTTCCTCCGCTTTGGGCGGTAAGTCGCCGGGGCGCCGACTCCTCTCCCTCCCCCACTACCGTCCTATTTCCCATCCTCTTCTGTCGCTTGGACTACAACTCCCATCGTCCCTGGCCACTCGCTCGCTCGGAGGGAGGTCATGGGACTTGCAGCCCATCCACCTTGGGAGGTTTCCCCCCCATCCCCACCGCCCAAACCTTTCGGAGTTAAAACCTTCTTGGAATAAAAGGAACACAGTTTCCTTCCTAATGCAAACAAAGCCCTGCTCCCTGGGAGATTTTAAGCCGCATGGGTTTCACGGGTAAGGCTTGCTCCCGAGTAAAACAGCCATCGGGTGCCTTGCAGATCCCGCCGTTCGAGGTTTATATCCTTGCCAACTCTGATCCTGGAGGTTTTCAGCAGAAAGAAGTTTTATAGTCCTGTTTTTGTAGCAAAAGAAAGGGGCTTAGGAGCTAGACGCGAGTTCCTTGGAGCTTAAACAGAGTGCACTGGACGCTCGCAGCCTGCTGCACCCACGTTTGGGATGAAGGTTTGATGGAGAACGCAACCTTTAAAAGAGGGCTGGACTTGTGCCTCCAAAGTTCTCCTTGGTGGGAGACTTTTGCAAAACTACTGAGGACAATTTTAAGCCCCTTTTGCAATTCACCCTCCTCGGGCTTCAGCGGGTGTTGTTTGTTTTTGCCAAGCTGTTTATCTTCACCCCTGATTGCGTAAAGGACTCTTAACTAGGTAGCGAGTGGAAGATGCAGTGTCACAGCCAATAAAATAACACAACATTTGCAAAAAAACTGTAATAAAGCAACGTTTAAAAAACGACAACAGCAGCAGGCCTCAAAAGCAGATAGAATAACAGGGCTGGGGGGGAAGTTACATCAGTGCAAGAAGGAATGGAGATGTTGCCCTGAGTGGCCGTTCTCCGTGGATGCTTCTAGCAGCTCAAGGAGGGCATTATTTAGGCAGCAGAGGCTGGACTACCAACCCCATAATCCCCTGCCCCCCATGGAGACAGCTGGGAGTCGTCAAAAAAGGAAAAAAATATAATCTGGATGGCACCCTATAAACAGATAGTAACTCATAAAATGGGAAGGGTGCAAAGGGGCTGGAAGCGACAGCGATGCAGGGAAAGAGGAAGACTGAACACCAGATGGATGGACTCCATATACGAAGCCACGGCCCTGAGTAACAACAACACTTAGTTGTGTGGATATAGGGTCCAGCAAGAGAGGAAAGGACTGAGAGAAGCAGAGGGGTCAGACATGGTTTTGACAGCCTTCGGTCACGTGCCAGACCCTCCATCTTGAGATCAGCAAGGGTGGAAAGCCAAGTCTCCAGTGGCAGGGAGTTCCAGAGTCTGGGAGCAGCCACAGACAAGACCCTCTGCTCCGTGTCCCTGCCAAGTGCACCCGTGAAGCTCCTCGTAACTTCTGGGCAGGCTCATAATGGGAGACCATAGAGAGGCCTTGGGATGGCTTAGGGCCCACAGAATAATAATAATAATAATAATAATAATAATAATAATAATAATAATAA